>RJWM01000201.1:146043-261704 GCA_004363535.1 Dasyprocta punctata | reverse complement strand
GAAGCAGGATCATGAGTTCAAAACCAGACTGGACTCCACAGTGAGTTCAAGACAAATGTAGAATTTTATCAATGACTTTTCTGCATCTATTGAGAGGAGCATATGATTTTTGCCCTTCATTTTGTAGACAAATTGTATCCTGTTTGCTGATTTGCATGTAATGTTAAACCATCCTTATATCCTTAAGACAAATCCCACTTTAGCATGGTAAATACTGTAATCTATTTAATGTATCTTTGATTTGATTTACTAGTATTTTCTTGAGGATTTTTACATTTATGTTCATCCAGGATATTGACTTACAGTTTTCTTTTGTTTTGTATCTTTTTCTAGTTTCATAAAATGAGTTTGCAATCTTTCAGCCTTCGAAAACCATGTTAGGAGAATTAGTGTTTTTCTTTGAATGGTTGGCAAAACTCAGAAGTGAAGCCATCTGGTCCCAGGCTTATCTTTGTTTGTTTTTAAAATTAATTAATTAATTTTGCTACATGTTTGTAGTAGATAATGATTACATTTATTGTGGGGGGGTTGGTACATGGAGAGACTTTTTATTATCGATTTAATCTCATTACTCATTATTGGCCTGTTCATGTTTTCTATTTCCTTATGATTCAATCTCAGTCAGTACCTATGTCCAGGAATTGGGCCATCTTTTTCTAAGTTATCAAATCTGTTGATGTACTGTTGTTCATTGAACCATTACTGTACTTTGAGAGTCATTTTTGCTGTATGCATCAATAATTTCTTTTCCTTTATTGCTGAATGGTATCCTGTTGTACAGATGGGACTCCAGATTGGCTTTGCATACCTTTGTTGGTGCTTCAAGTTTGGAATCTTACAAATGATAGGAGTGTTTGCATAAAAGTCTAGGGACAAATGCTTTCATTGCTCTGGGTTTAGTTTCTAGGAGTGGAATGACTGGGTCAGAAGGTGGGTATTGTTTAGTTTTCTAGGAAACCTGCCAAACAACCTTCTACAGTGGCCACAGCACCTTCAGCCACTGCCCATGTGACAGGTCCAGTTGCTGTACTCTGTCAGCACTTGATGTGGGCAGCCTTAAGTTTTAGCCAACCTAATGCATCCTTAGATGTATATCACTGGTTTTATTTAGCTTTTCACCAGTGATTAAATATGTGGAGTGATCTTTTTGCTGCTTATTTGCTATCCATATACCTTCCTTGGTGATGTCTATTCATATCTTTTGTCCCTGGAGAAAACTTGGGTTGTCTGCTTTCTTACTGGTGAGTTTAGAGTTATTATTATGTTCTTTTTATGTTTATATTTTGAGTCCAACTTCTTTATCCGACAAATGGTCCTTGAAGATTTTCCCTAATCTATGACTCATCCTTTTTTTCTCTTAATCGTATCTTTCAAAAAGCACAAGTTTTAATTTTAGGGAAGTTCAATTTAGCAATTTGTTTTATGGAGTGTGTTTTTGGTGCTGTATCTAAGAAATCTTTGCCTGGCTGGGTGTGGTGGTGCACAACTCTAATCCCAGTACTCAGGAGGCTGAGGCAGGAAGACCAACATGAGTTCGAGGCCAGCCTGAGCTACACAGCGAGTTCAAGGCCAGCCTGAACTACATAGCAAGACCCTGTCCCATCCCCAACCAAAAAAGAAATCTTTGCCCAAACGACACAAAGATTTTCTGACTTCCTCTAGAAGTTTTATAGTTCCAGATTTTACATTGAGATCTTCGGCCCATTTTGAGCTTGTATCTGGATCTGCCATGAGGTACAGATGGGAATGAGGACTGCTGTTTGACTCTAAAGTGCTGAGAGTTCCAGCACCTTGATAGGAAGGTCCACCTCTCTCCCCTGGCCCTCCTCCCTTTCTCTTGGGGGGGACCCCATACTGTCACATTATCCCTTATCATGTCATCATATCTTAATCTCCCAGTGGTTGAGGTTGAGGGGGACCTGATGATGCAGTGGAATCATTTATCAGCAGGACCCAATAATGTTTTCAAGTGGAAGTGTGCAGAGTTGTATCCCCAGTGCCACTACTTCTCCTTCCCTTTCCTGCCTTTCCTCTTATTCCTCTCCTCCTGCCTTTGGGTGTACCCACCCCAGCCCCACCCAGCTGTCCTCAGCACCTGTCAATGATTCTGGAGCTGCCGATGTACTGAGCTATCAGCCCCTGCATGTCCACTGAAGTGATGGCAAACCCAGGAGCACCACGGCGTCTATCTCAGGCCACACAACATCACATTCCTGGGATACAGAAGACCAGTGGCCCCAGCTCTGGGTTCTCAGCATAGCAGCTTCATGGGCTTTTGGTGTGTGTGCTCAAGTGTGTGTGTGTGTATGACATGTATGTGTGTGTGCACGTTTGTGCATGCCTCACTTTCGGATCTAGATACTTTACCCCAATAGTTCATGCATCTTGGGGTAAGGCATCTATATCCAGAGAAGAGTCATCATTCCACTGCACTGGGGAGCTGGCCTGGAGTTTGGGGGAGAAAGCTCCACGGCAAGACTTTCTGGGTCATCGGCAACATGAGAGTGTGGGTGGGGAAACCCAAGGATGGAGCGCCGGTTGGTGACTTGTGCTTCCTGCCTGCTGTGTGACCTTGGGCAGGCCTCCTTCCTCCTCTGGGGTATATGGGAGAGCCACACCTTCCCTGCCACCCCCTGCTCATTAGAGGAGTGAGTGCCAGGTTCCCAGCCAAGTGTCAACTCCCCTTGACTCCTTGGCATTGGGACAGGTACCAACAGAGAGAGTCTCAGGGTGATTGGAGGGTGTAGGCCTCCCTAAGAGCCTCTGTTGCCCCTCCCTGGCCCTTGCTTCTGAGGTTCTGGGCAGAGTGAGGGATGGAGTTCCACCCATCTCGATTCCACCCTCAGCTTGTCCAGGCGGTTCTGCACAAAGGGCCGACTTGCAGTGCAACTCAGGCAGAAGATTCTGTGGGCTGACGAGCAGCTGTGTGGGTGAGGTGTGGAGGTTACCCTGTGCTGAGGGCCAGCCCACAGACTCCGATGAGCTTTGTTACTGTTCCAGCATTTGCAGCAGTAAACTGGGAAGAACAGCGTGGTGGGGCCCTGGGAGCCCAGGGTGGGTGTCCAGGGACGTGGGATGCCCACTGTGAGTCTCCAGTGGGGACTTATGTGGGAGGCATTGTGTTGGGATCAAGGAAGTCCAGCCAGAGTCCCGAGGAACATGGGGCCAGGCTCAAGGTGGGGTCAGGCCCTTCCCAGAGAGCAGGGTGGAGAGGTAGGGTCTATGCAGGGTCATTTCCTGTCAGAGTTCTACTACTGCCCCAGCGGGTTCAGAGTTCTACTACTGTCCCCTGCTTGCTCACTGATGTGGCTGTGTGGGCAGGTATGTGTCCTGTGTGGTGTCCCCGGGAGGGCGCTGATGGTTTGATGTGTCAGCTGGAGGCTCTTTTGCTACGTCAGGCTGTCCCATGTTGCCTGTGAGCTGGATAGAGGGCTTCCTGGGCCTGGGACTCGGGGTGTGGGTCCCATACCTCCTGAGCACCCTGCCTTTGTGGAGAGGGCCCCTGAAGCTGGTGGGGTCTGGGTTAGGTCCTGGAAAGGGTTGTTCATGGCTGGGATGGACAGTTGTAGATCATGGCAGTGGGCGCTCTGCGTCAAGTACAACATATACAGACTTGCTCATAGCAGCCTCACCAGAACTCGCCATAGGCCTCAGATGGGGAAACTGAGGCTTGGTGTATACCTTGCTAGTGAGGGGCAAAACCAGTGGAAACCTGTGTAGTGGTGGCTTGGAGACTATGTGTGTGTACATATAAATAAAATTTTTTTTTTTTTTTGGTGGTGGTGGTAAAATAGACATAAAACTTTTTTCACCACAATCATTTTAAAGTATAATGATCAAGCAGCATTTGGTGCATTCAGAATGTGTAACCATCACCTCTTTCTATTCTGGAACCCATCATCCTCAGAAAGGAAGCCCTGCATCCATGAGCAGCCACTCTCTGGGCCTTCGAGGCCTTGACAGCCAGGAATCTGCTATCTGCCTCTGTGTGTGTCTGTTCTGGGTGTTTTGGGTAAGTGCAGTCATGAACCATGTGGCCTTTTGTGCCTGTTATGTTTCTCTCAGTGTAGCTTTCAAGGTCCATCTTGTGCCACGTGTCCGAGTTTCATTCCTTTTTAAAGTGAATGATGGCTCATTGTGTGGACCTTCTGTTTGTCCATTCATCAGCTTGTGGACACTTGGACTGTTTTCACCTTTTGTGTCCTGTGAGTCACGCTGCTGCAGTCGTGTCTCCGGCCTGGACATCAGACTTCCTGCAAGGGCTCACTCACTCCACGCGCCCTTCACACTTCCTGGGCTGGGGGTTCCCTCCCTCCAGGCCAGTTGCTTATCATTAGATTAAAAAAAAAAAGAATTCAAATATATGTTGCTTATGTTAATGATAAAACTAGGTATGACACCAAAAGAATGGCTAAAGACTTTCAAGTACACACACCCAAAGATTGCAGAAGTTGCTGCTTTAATCTCAACAGGGAAAAGAGGGCAATTTAAATTGCTGACGACAAGCTGGGCGTGGTGGCACACGCCTTTAGTCCCAGCACTTGGGAGGCTGAGGTAGGAGGAGCGTTGTGAGTTCGAGGCCCACTTGGGCTATAATGTGAGCAAGGCCGGCCTGAGCTACATAGTGCGACCCTGCCTCAAAAAAACTAGGGCTGGGAGTGTGGCTCAGTGGCTTAAGTGCCTGCCTGGCAGGTGTGAGGTTGTGAGTTCGATCCCTAGTGCCACCAAAAAAAAAAAGAAAAAAAAAGAAAAAGATTACTGAGGACCATTGGCTATAAAACTGTAGCTTTTAGAGAGCAATGAAATAAAAACTATTTAAAATGTGGAGGAAAAGAGAAACTGTAATTGCTTCATCTGGTCTTTGATAGATTAAGAAAACAAGTCTTAATATAATTTAATTAGTAGAAATACTAAATGCTTATCCTCTAGGCAAAAGATATGCCTTTTACAGTATTCCTAGAACACTCACAAAATGTGATCTTATACTAGACTGCAAAAAGCCTCAATGCATTCCAAAATTAAAAGCCTAAACTGGGTACCCTAGTTTGAGAAGAAAAATCTACTTAGGAAAAAAAAGGCAGTAACTATTATTACTATATATAGATTAAAAATTAAAGGAATGTGCACATATCTTTAAGGCAAATTCATAGCTACATATATTTTCATTTTTGTTGTTGCTTTGAGACAGGGTCTCACTATGTAATCTAAACTGGCATTGAACTCATTATATAGCCTAGGTTGGCTTCAAATTTGCAGTAATTCTCCTGCCTCAGCCTCCCAAGTGCTGGAGTTACAGGTGTGTGCCACTATGCTCAGCCTATACTTTTATTTTTTAAAGAAAAAACTAACCTAGGCAAGTAAGTTTTAAAGTTCACACTAAGGAATTCAGAAATTGCAAGTAAAAGACAAGAACAGAAAATAACAGGGCATAAAATAATAGGACTTGACAATTCTTTTCAGCAGCTGCTTCTTGGCTCTTTGATGGAAAAATAATTCCAATCAAGGACAATCCTAAAGCATTCAAATATTAGCCACGAGAAGGTACTTCTGCTACAGATTTAGAAAAAGATTTAAATTTGACAGTTATTTCTGAAATTGTGATCTAAAAAATTTGAAAAACTAGGTGAAACGGTTGATTATTGGAGAAAATTTCAGTGAGTATGGAACCAATTTGACATTGTCCAGGTGCCTGTTGTGTGGTTTGTGTATATCTGAAAATAAGGTAGCTCTGGAGTGGCCTGGGACAATGACACACAGCAAAGTGACACACTGACTGTGTGTCCCTGTTCGCTCTGCATGTTTGAACATTTTAAAATAAAAAAAAATACAGAGAAAATTCTTTCCTCATCTAAAAGTTTTTCCAGGAAAAACTGCTAGGTCAGGTAACCCAGGTCCTTCCCACTGGTGAAACGGGACGCTATTTGTGGCCCAGAGCCAGCTCACATGAGTGGTTCAATGGGCACCCTGCCTGGCTCAAAGGTAAACATGGTGCCGACGCAAAAGCCTAGCTAGCGGAGGTGGCGGGCAGAAAGCTACAGATTGCTCGTGTGTACAAATGGAGATAATGAAAATCTGCAGCGGAGTAACAGGCTGAACCCAGACATGGCACGGCATGGTGACAACAGACTAGAAGCCACGACACAGGGATCCACATAGCGTACAGGCATCCTGATCCCGACCCCAAGTGAATGGTGCGCAGAAGGAAGACCCCAGTTCCTAAGTCAAAAGCCAGTCCTGAGGTGGAAGGAATGGGTAGTAGAGGTGGAAGGTCATTGGGGCTGCGTGCTTAGCGACACAGTGAGGAGGAGGCTGGCTGCGTGTAGTCTCAGAGCATCTCACTTAACTACTGCAGTTACCAAGGGAACAGAGGAGCTGTCCAGGAGAAGAGCCATCCCAAGACCCCTTCTCCAAGTTAATTAACTAATAACGGGGCACAGCAATTTCATGGGCCCTGAGAGGGTGTCCCAAAGTGCCTGTGTACCTGCCAGTCACACACCTGGGACCAAACCAGGAGCATCAGGTCACCTATGTGGAGGGACTTAACACCTGTGGCGCAGTGAAGGAGCTGTGCAAGGGAAAAAGGAACAAGAAACAGAATAATGAGTGATCGGTGATGCTGGACTAAATCCTAGCTCAGAAAAGACAGCTGTAGTGATAGTTGTCAGTGTCTGTTGACAACAGGATGTGTGCTTGAGCTAGAGAGGCACATTGTAGCAATGTGATGTTTCCCAGTTGTGACTCCGTGCTGTGTGGTCATGGAAGAGAGAGATCCATGCTTCTCCTGGAGAACAGGGGTGGGGCCTCCAACATACTCCTGCACAGACCAGAGAAGCTCAGCAGGAATGCTGAAAGCGGGGTACCCTGGCGAGGCACACCCTCAGAGTCTGGGCAAAGACTGTTTGGGAGTTTCTTATACTTGCAACTTCTCTGCAAGTTTGAGATGGAACGCAAACAAAAGCTGGAAACACAGTTACCACAGTCCGTTTGGGTTGGTCTCTTAACCACAGGAGTTGGCGGTGAGTCCTTCTGAGACACACAGACAGGGTGCATCGGGTCATACAGTGATTCCAACCCTGACTGGAAACACTTCTGATTATCTCCTTGCCCAATTCAGGAACACGGATCTGATCACAAAACACAGAAGTGCTGACCAGAGAACATTTGGAAATTTCAAAGGAGACAAATTGAAAGTAAATGGTTGGACCAAAAACCAGAGAGATCTGCTGTTAGTTGCCGTGCGGTCTTTCTTTCTAGGCAAGTCGGGGGGTTGTGTTTTCTAGCTGTTGTGCGCATGTGTACATGTGTGTACATCTGGGGGCGCACATGCACACACAGCGGGCTCAGTGGTGGGCTGCAGGTCTGCAGTGAGGCTGCTCCCCACGAGCCACGTGGCCACCTGCCACAGGCTTATCTCCTTTGTGCCTCAGTTTCTTCTTCTGTGAAATGGGAGCAGTGAGACTCCTTGGCTTGTGTGGTGGGGGTTTGAGGATGAAGCGAGCTGACTGCAGAGGGCATGTTCAGTAGGAACCATAGTTTTATTGTATGTACTTAGATGTACAAATTTGTGCAAATATTTGGTAAAATTGGGGTGAACTAGGGAACTCAGCTGTACCTTCTTTTTTTTTTTTTTTTTTACTTATGGGCATTTCTCACATTGTTCTTCTGAATGAGAAAGGCCGGTGGCCGCCTCATGTTCCCACTGTTTTACCAAACATGACTTATTTAAGTCTCTCTGATGTCGACACCTGGGTTATTTCCTAATTTGCTATTATAAATAGCCTCATGATGCAAATCCTTGTTCATCAGCTCTGTCTGGAGCTCAGGACTGTTTCCTCAGGTCTCGTTTGCAGGAGGCCCGCAGGATCAAAAGGTTCCCACGTTTTTATGGCTCTGGCACCCTTAGCCCAACCGTCTTCCAGGAAGGACTTCCTCGCTGAGCTTCCCCACCCTCTCTGGAGCTGGGTATTGTCATAAAAGCACCTTACCACTTTGATGAGCAGGAGCTGCATTTCCTCACTGCCGTTAAAGGTGCTTGCCTTCACGTTGGCCTACTGTGCATCATAGCCGTGTTTTGTTCATTCTGCCATCCACCCACTGGGTATGCGTGTGAAACTGAGTTTTCTGGAAACTGCGAAGTAAGGGGGTAGCAGTGGTGCCCTCCTGGAAATGGTATTCCAGAGAGTATGCAGAGACACAAACAAACGTGCCAAGGACGCAGCAGGGTTTAGACCCAGAGAAGGCGTTTTGCAGAGCCAGGGTAGAGAGGGTGAGAGGCTATCCTTCGGAGGGTGACCAGGGAGGGCCTCTTGGACTGATGGCATTTCAGCAGAGACCTGAGGCAGTTGAGAAAGTGGGCCATGCCTGTTTCTGAAAGATATCTGTCTGGGAGAGGGGATAGCACATGCAAAGGCCCTGTGGTGGGAATATGCTTGGCACCTGTGAGGAGCAGCGGGGGTGGGGCTGGAGAAATGAGGCGGGGTGCTGTGGTGGTAGGGTGGGAAGTGGGTGGGGCCAGGTCACAAGGCTGCAATTCTAAGAACAAGGGTGGGGGGGAATGAGGGCTTGATAGTGAATGACAAGATCTCATCTCTCATCTCTGTACTTCTTTTTCATTTTTTTATTTTAAAATAATTTTAGACTTGCAGAAAAGCTCCAAAGCAGTACAGAGAGAACTCACAGATCCCTTACCCAGCTGCTCCCAGTAGTGAGATCTTTTATCTCCATGAGGGCACATTGGCATCCGTGCGTCACTGTTAGCTAAACCACAGGCCTTATTAGAACCCCACCGTTTTCTGGAATGTTCTGTTCCATGACTGCACATTGCATTTGGTTTCTCATCTGTGTGTCTGTGGCTCGCGATAGCTCTTCAGTCTTTCTCTGTCCCTCATGACTTTGGCATTTTGCATGAGGAGTGCAGGCGTTTGGATGAGTTGGATGAGTTCCACAGATCAGCCCTCAATCTAGGGTTGTCTGATGGGCAGTCATGATTAGATTGACTTGAGATCATGTGTTTTCTGGCAAGGATGCCAGAAGAGCAAGGGTATTGGGTTCCCAGAGGCCCAGAGAAGGGCTGCGTGGTTTCCATGTGCCTGGGACTGGTCATTTTGTGACGGAAGTAGAAAGATCTACTTCAGTGTTCTGCCCATTTTAGAAATCTGGCAGTTTGGGTTTTTTGTTGTTTTTAGGAATTCTCTGTACATCCTGGATATTAATCCCTTACCAGGAATATGATTTGCAAGTCTCCTTCTCACTCTGGATTGTCAAGTTACTCTGTTGATACTGTCTTTTGAGGCACACAACCTTTACATTTTCATGCAGCCTAAATTGTCTATTTTGTTGTCTTTGTTGCCTGTGACTTAGGTGCCGTATCTCAGAAATCACTGTCAAATTCAATATCATGACATTTGTCCCTATGTTTTCTTCTAAGAGTTTTATAGTTTTAGGTCTTACATTTAGACCTTTGATACAGTTTGAATTAATTTTCATATATGCTGTGAGGTAAAGGTCCAATTTTATTCTTTTGTATGTAGATAGTTTTCCCCATGCCATTTGTTAAATACCTTTTTCCATTCCTTCACTTTTACTCTCTTTGTGTCTTTGGAGTTAAAGCAAATCCCATAGACAGCACACAGCTGGGTTGCATTTACCCATTTTGTTGGTGCTGGTTTTGTCTTTTGAGGCACAAAATTGAAACATTTTTCTGAAGTCCAGTTCATCTGTTTTTTTTTCCCTTTTTAGTTTTCTGTGCCCTTGGTGCTGTCTCAAAGAATTCATTGCCAAATTCAATGATATGGAGCTCTAGTCGTGTATTTTCTTCTAAGAGTTTGTACTCTTTTGTCTTACATTGGGGTCTTTGCTCCATTTTTAGTTTGTTTTTGTAAATGGTGTGAGGTAAATGTCCAGCTTCATTCTTTTGTATGTGGACATCCAATTTTTATGGCCCCCACTTGTTGAGGAGACTATAAATACACACTTTATATTTGCTTTTCTTGCCTCACAGTTCACTCCATATCAGCTTGTCAGGACCTTCTGTGCTCTTTCTCATGGTCATCTGGTACTTTATGGCAGTGGCCCCTAATGTTTTTGGCACCAGGAACTGGTTTCATGGAAAGCAGTTTTTCTGCAGACTAGAGGGAGCAGATTATTTTAGTTTCTTTATTTTATTAATATATGTTTGCAATATATAGTTCTATTCCCCAGGGCTAGCATCACAGCCTCAGCTGCTCTTCAGATTGTCAGGCATGGGAGTCTCATAAGGAGTATGCAACCTAGATCCCTCACATGTGCAGTTCATTCTAGGGTTCTCACTCCTATGAGAATCTAATAGAGTCACTGTCTGACAGGAGGCGGAACTCAGCAGGTAATGTGAGTGATGGGCAGCAGCTGTAACTACAGATGAAGTTTGTTCTCTTGCTTGCTGTCCCCCTATTATGCGGCCTCATTCTTAATGGACTATGGACCGTGGCCAGAGGGTTGGGGTGTGAATGCACTGTGCTGATTTAGCCCCTCTCCTCTTTTATAGACATTTCAAGCTTCTAATATTTTGCACTGCCAAATAATGTTGCAGAGTATAACTTGGTATGTGTGCGTATCTGTGCTGTAGCAACAGAATAGGGTCTGTAATCTGTGTTTGTGTGACTGGAGGTGTGGTTTCAGTGTAAAGCCTAGAAATGGTAGGGCTGGGCTGAAAGGTCAGGGCCCAGGTTGTGAGGTGCACCTGCCATCCCCCAGGAGCAGCTGCTCCCTTGCTTTCCCCATGATGTGCCAATACCCTGCAGCCCTGCAGCTTCCCAAAACTGCAATGTCACACCATTATTTTCCACTGGCTCCACAGCTTTGGTTTAGCTGGCATTTGTAGAATTATTAATGAGTTTGACCATTTTTATATATCTGAGCGTCACGTGGGTGTGCATTACAGAATGGTCTGTCATCTCTTTCCCGATTTTTCTATGGAGCTTTTGGTCCTTTGTCCCTCTATTTTTAAGTTATTCATGCCACAGGAATGTTAGTCTTCTGGGTGTATGATGTTATTAATTCCCCCAAGGCAGTCAGCTGTCTTTTGACGTAGTTTTTGGTGCTTTTTGTTACAAGAAATGTCTGAATATTCAAGTCATCAACCTTGTCTTCTCTTGCCTCTGGATTGAACTATAGCTAAGAACTTTCCCTGCACTAGATAGGATTTGCTGGCTTTTCTTCTGGAAGTTTAGGGCTTTGTCTTGTGCATTTGTAGTTTCTCATGTGCTTGGAGTTTTCTCCTTTGTGTGCTCTAAGATGACCCTCCTTCAGTGTCCATCCAAGTTACTTGCTCGTGCCTTCATGGGCTCCCTCTGGCCTCAATGGAGCAGAGATCTGGGGGACACAAGACAGGATGGGGAGACATTTGAGAGGCTGCTGCTGGGACGGAGACTTCATGTGGGGTGTGGTTGGCTCCAGGCAGGTGAGAAGTCAGGAACTGTCACCAGAGACAAAGGGGTTTAGAGGTAGGGAGAGCAGTGGGAGAGAAAGATTCGAAGGTATTTTCCTCAGCACCCGTAGCATGTGCTTTCCATTTCTGTGACGGGGACGGGGTCCAACCTGGGGACATGTCCTCTCGAGAGTGTTTGTGAGGTGGCTGGGAGACCCACAGGTGGGGCTGGGATCCTGGGTCAGGAGGTGTCAGTGTGTGGAGGTCATGAGAGTGAGATGCTGGACAGGGCCTCCCGAGCAGTGAGCAGAGTCAGGGACAGGGCCAAGGCCACACCGTCCTCTCCAGAAGCCGAGGACCAGAAGGCTTCCAGGGAGGTGGGTGTCCTGGGACTGGGACAGGGTACTGGGGGAAGGACAAGAAGTCCCCAGTGTCAAGTGCCCCTGAGGGGTTTCAGACTGGCCTCTGGGCTTGGTGATTGGCATCAGGATGCCTTGGGATCTGGGTGTTGGTGAAACCAGGGCTCAGACTTTCCTGGGCCCCTGCAGGGGTCAGCTGCCACCTCTACTCCCCCACAGGTCTGCAGGGCTGCTGTGGCCAGGGGTGAGGTTTGCAGATGCTATTACAGAATTTGGGGGCCATCGACACGTGGGGTCTTCAGGGCTCTCTCCTTCCTGTGAGGGATAGCTCTGGCCTGCCTGATTCATGGGACCAGGCTAGCACCCAGGCCTCTTGGAGCCCAGAGATCACGGGTGACATGGCCCTAGTGTTGCTGCTCAGAGTCCCCAGAAGAACCCTTGATAATGGCCTTGACCATCCTGGCTTTCACTGTGGAAACTGTATAAGGGGATGTCTGCTGAATTAAACTTTTTAGAAAGAAAAACATTGTTTCGCCTGGTTTCACGCAAGACCTGATGTGGGCAGAGGCAGACTCTTAGGGAACTGGCGCCCCTTCCACGCCCATTTGCCAGATGCACACTATTCCTCCTTGCGAGTGTTGGGGACATCTGTGTCAGGCAACTTTCCCTTACTCTGACAAAAGGAGGAAAAGTAATTTTGGTTCATGGCTTCAGAGATATCAGTCCATGGTCACTTGGGGTCATGCCTTTGAGCCTGTGGTGAGGCAAAACATCATGGCAGAAGGGAGTGGTGGAATGAAGCTATTCACCTCATGGCTGCAGGAAAGGCAGGAAGGAGAGAGACAGACAGACAGGTGGGGGGAGGAAGAAACTGGAGTCCCAAGATCCTCTTCAAGGGGATGTACCCAGTGACTTGCCTTATTCCCACCAGGACCCATCTCCTAAATGTTCTACCACCTTCCAATAGTGCCACACTGGAGACCAAGCCTTTAACACCTGGCCTTTGGGGCACACAAGATCCAAAACACAGCAGACCCTTAAATTCACAAAATTATATGAACCAAGAAAGCAGAGCCTTGGTGGTATGATGACCTAGAGGGAAGTGCCCAGTATCCAGCAAGTGTGTGCAGGGTCTGTGTGGGATTTGACTGAGCAGTCTTAGAAAGCTCCCTGGGAGGACGTTGCTCCAGTGAAATAGAGTTTTTCAAGTTGGCATCACACATGCCCCTGATTGTAGACTTGGGGGTTACAGAGAAAGCTCTTCATTTGTACTACCAGAAGCAAATTTCTAAAGGTTATTTGCTGTTTCATGAGACAGAATCTCAATTTTTACTGTCACATATTTCATAAGGGCTGGCCTTGACTGGTGGGGCCCTAAGGCCTCTCCCCTGGACATCATCATGGCTTCCCTTCCATGGTCAAGTTCAGCTCAGGGGAGCTGAGCTGGCAATGGAAACACCACTGTACCAGGTAACACCTGTGGCATCCTGGAACCCTGGGCCCAGAGCTGCTGCTTCCTGCCTGCACCCACAATAGCTGAGCACAACCCATGGGTAACCATCCACCTCCACCCCATGCCCAGGACACAGGCTGCACCCCTGGACCCTGCAATCAGACAATCCCTGTCCTGCCTGAGACCAGCCTGGTTGCCTGTGGCTCTGATAAGTGGCCAGTGGCCGGAAGGCTACTTTGTGAGCCTCAGGGTCATTCAGGGATCTGGGAGGAGCCTGTGTCCTGGGCATGGGGTGGAGGTGGATGGTTACCCATGGGTTGTGCTCAGCTATTGTGGGTACAGGCAGGAAGCAGCAGCTCTGGGCCCAGGGTTCCAGGATGCCACAGGTGTTACCTGGTACAGTGGTGTTTCCATTGCCAGCTCAGCTCCTGTCCCTTTCTTCTGCTTTGGTCTTCTGTCCTGTGCTGCCAGTTCTGGATCAAGGCCAGAAGAGAGGCCCTAGGACTGAGCAAGAAGAGGGCTTCTTGCAGACAGGGAGCTCCATGGCCACCGGCAAGGCCAAGGGGTGGCAAGTACAGGTAGCAGCTGTGGCAGGGCACACAGAGGGCTTGGGGGCAGGCTGGCTCAGGCAGCACGTGATAGCAGGGGACTCACCTCCCACAGTACCCTCTTGGGTGCACCCAGCTATCTGACTCTGCTCTCAGATGGTCAGGGGCTTTTTGGGTTTGTCCTGCCCCTGTGGTGGGTGTCCATGGAAGGTGAGGCATTGCTGGCACTGCCCCCCTGCTTCCTCCCAGGTGGGTGTCTCTGGGGTCCAGGTCAGGCATTTCATTGGTTCTCTGGACAGCAGATTCTAGGCTGGACCCCTCTGCATCCTAAGTGGTTTGTGTTTGTAGAATTCACGCCTTGACCCGTGAGGTGTTCCTGGTATGGCCTCCTTTCCCATTGACGCTGGCTTTCTTCCTCCACTCCGCTTTCACCACCTGGCCTGAAGCCTTCACAAGTATCAAACAGGCAGTTCTGTCTGCCTGAATCTACCCCAGCATCTTCTTCAGTGCCCAGCGCAGCCACCTCGCCCTACTGCCCTCCAAGACCTCACCCTTTTGACTTTCCCTGTGAAGTGTTATCTTGTACATTTTTTCTTAGTTTATTATTGCTCTCCCCGCATTTGCATTGTCTATCACAGCATCCCAAGAGCCTGGCCCGGTGTCAGGGACACAGCAAATGCTTTCTGGATGAGAGGCATCAGGGACAGAAGCTGGGGTGGGCTGTGGTTCGGGTTTCTTATGGTTGGCGCTTGGAAAGAAAGAGACCCGGTCCACAGCAGGCCTGGTGGGCAAGGTCAGGAGAGTGTGTTTTATTCTGACACTGGGGACTGCAGAAGGCTCACTGAGAGTGACAGCTGGCATTTCCTGATTCCCGTTTCTAAAACTCCTGTGGGCCAGTGGCCTGGTCAGGCACAGACGTCCTACTCAGCCAGCCTCTGGGTATCTGGGGAATGGTTTAATCAAGTGCTGTCACTCTGTGGCCTAAGAATACTCCCTCTGTGCCTGGCAGTGGGTGGGTGGTGCTAGGTAAGTGCCATCCTGTTTTCTGGTCCCAGAAGAGAAGGGCTGACCTGTCCCTGTGGCCAAGCTGGGCCCTCATCTGGTGGGAGTTAGGCTGCTGGTCCTGAAGGAGCGCTGATAGTGCCTGCACAGAGTAATTCCACATCTGCCCTGGGGAGGAGGACCATGCCCCATACTCACCCCTTGCACAACCAGCACTTCCTCCCACCAGGCCTGGAGCCAGTGGCTGCTCATTCTGGTAAAGGCCAGGCGTGGTTCTGGGCAGCCCATGTTGAGGTCCAGTCTGCAAAATCTTCCATGAGCTCCATGCGGGAACCACCAGACCCTGCTCAGAAGGAAGTGGCGTGGGGCCCAGCCTCAGGCCTGTGCAAGGGAGAGCTTGGCGTAGGGGGACTGATCAGCAGGAGGGAGCTTCAGTTTCTCATTCCAAGTGGGCATGGATGGGCGTGAGGAAGAAGCACAGAGGAAGCAGAGTCTTTGTCTCCGGCCAGCTGGAGAAAGAGGAAGTGGGCAGCTTCCTGAGGGGACAGCCCCTTCCCCTTCCAAGGCTGTGCTCCGTGTACAGATTTGGCCTGGAAAGCTGGAGCGAGGCATCTGCTGGGGTCAAGGGTAGTGCAAAGGACCATGCACACTCAGGAGAATCAGACTGACCTCCTGGGCCCTGAGGCCTGGGGCCCTTGTCCTGGTCTACCTGCTGCCTTCGCCTGCATATGCTCAGCCCCTTCTGACCGGGGGTGTGTCCAAGGCCAGCGGGCAGCTGCAGGGGCCAGCACTCTGCTCTATCAGATCTCTGCTGGCTCCCCAGGGGCTTGCATCTGTGGGAGTCCTTTGAGGTCAGGATGTCCAGTGCCTGGGCCCCAAGCATGACCTTTATGTACCCCGTCTTCCTCCTCCCTCTGCCCCAGGCTTCTGGTGTCTACCTCTCACTACCCCCATGAGTGACCCTAAGGACCAAGCCGAAGTCAAAAGTGGGTGAAGGTGGCTTTCTACACCTCGAGTGCTGGCCCCCAGGGAGGCATTACTGGCAGGACCTCCTAGAAGAACCATGGGTGTGCTGGGGCTTCTGTAGCAGGGAGACAGAGCTGGGAACAAGGGTTAGGATGGGGGCCAGGGGAACACGAAGTGACAGGGCTGACTCAGGGCAGTGGCTTTAGCCTGGCCATGGAGGGGTGGGAAGGTAGGTGGTGGCAACCCCAGGGTGTAAGTGTGGCCCGGTTGGCCTCCCCAGACATCAGCAATTCTCCAGAGAGGGGTTGGGTCTGGATTTGAAGAGTCAGCAGCAGGAAGGTGATGTCCCTGTAACAGGCAGCCAGGGAAACCGTGTCCGTGTCCCCCAAGCATGGCATCCTTTTCTCCCCCAGTGCCTGTCTGCTGTCTGTCTGTCTTACCCCCACATCCTGTCTTACCGTCCACAGCCGTGCTTTCCCCGCAGCATCCCTCCCCAGCATTCCCATTTCTTCCGCACATCCCTGTCTTTCCCCCATGTCCCTGTCTGTCCCCCGCTCTCCGCCCCGCCTCGCCTCCCCTTCCTCCTGTATCCTCATCTCGTTCTTGTGGCTGTGGTGACCCTGCCCCACCTTCCCTGCAGCCATGACTTCATGGGGCCTTCAGGTTACAAGTGGAGGTGTCTGTGGAGGTCGCTGGGGTTGCTCTGGAATAGGGGGGCGCTGCCCTGTGGCTCCTCTCACTCTCTTAACCAGAGATGCAACCAGGGATGGTCTTTGTGTCTGGGTGCATTCCACTCATTCTCTCTGGCCCAGCCATTCACACTTGGGACATCTCCAGGCCACAGAGCAATGCTGGCAGAGGCACGGGCGCAGCTGTATCCTGAGGCCATGTGGCTTGTGGTCAAGGGCCTAGCTGACTGCTGAGCCCCAGCCTGACACCCTCATTGAACTGCTGCCTGCCCAGAGCTATGCAGGCTGTGAAGGCCACTGCCCAGACACAGACCCTGTCCTGGGATCCTCGTTGTCTTGGTTTTCCTGATCTAAGCCCAAGGTGCGCAGGGAGCGAACAGAGGGGCTTCAGAGCCTTGGCTCTTGGATGGGACGACCAAGGTCCTCTTGGGCCTAAACCTGATGCTTCACTGGGAAGAGGGAGAGCCCTCGGGAGAGAGCCCCAAAGCCAGACCTGCTACCTGTGCTGGGCTATGTGGGTTCTGGGCCGCTGGGTGTGATGTGGCTCCAGAGACCACAGGCCGTTGCTTCCTGCCTTGTGTGGCTATGTTGGTGCCCAACTCCAGCTGCCCTTACCTGGGCCCTCCGCTCCCGTGTCATGGTCACTCCCACTGCAACCGAGGTTAGGAAAGGGCTGCCCTCGTGGCTTAGAGGGAGGAGCCCAGGGCAGGGTCTCCTCAGAGCCCTCCGGAGTGCGGCCTGGCCCATCGCTGTACGTTAAGAGGGAGCCAATGGCCCCTCAAATCTTGTGGCAGAGATGAGGAGGCCCTTTCCATGGAGGCCTGAAGCTGCTCCCCAAGAGGTAATTTTGTGTGTGATCTGGGCCAGCTCTCCTCAATCTACACCTCAGTTTTCCTCTCATCTACAGAAAGCAGGTACCCTTAGACATCTCTCCCAAACCCATGCCAGGTGCGTCTGCCCCAGAATGACACTGAGGCCAGGGACATGGAGTGAGTGTGGGGCCAGCTCTGCTGGGCAGGACCCCTCTGGGGCCACGGGGGAGAAAGGCTGCCTCTTAGGCTCTGGGGCGTAGGCAGGCCAGTGCGAGCTTACTTCTGGGCAGGAATCTTAGCTTTCTGAGCCTCAGGTTTTCCACCTGAGCAATGGACACCTAGATGTTTACTCATTATATTAAGATTCTCTGGGAAAATAGAGCCAATCGTGTGTGTTTCTCTACAGAGATTGGGCTTCTTCTTAAGGAACTACGGAGCTTGGCAAACAGGTGGATTTTCTGTATTGCTGTCTTGAGGCAGTTTCTGCTCCTCTGGGAAGCTCAGGTCTACTGATTACATGCAGCCCGCCCCAGGGGGTGACTGGCTCTATTCAGGGTCTGCTGATTTAAATGCTCCTCACCCTAGAAAATACCCTCATAGCAACTCTGACACTGGCCTTGACCAATAGCATGGCACCAGGCACTTTTGAGTGTAAGGGTCCCTGCCCAGGGCTTGACCCTTCCTTCTCAGGCCACAACTCTCTGTCTGGGCAGAGGCTGTTGCTCTTGGACTCTGTGAAGTCTCAGGACACCACTTGCAGGCCTTGCTGGTGGTTCTGGGGAGTCGGGAGTTGTCTCACATGCTCACGAGCCAGGTCAGAGGCCAGTGGAGGAGAGCCCTGGGCCTTTGCTGTGGTTGCTCTTTGAGTGACACTCTCTGCTCTTTTCGGGAGCACACGCGTATCTCTGTCTGCTCCCTGGAGTCAGCACACAGAGCTAGGATCTCCGAGTGTGGCTTAGGGCCTCCTGGGAAATGAGGGTCCTTCTGGGGGCTGTATCAGCTGCAAATGGATCTGCAATGAGGGTGAGGACCCAGGAGGTCTCCCCCGCCTCTGCCCTCAGAGTGCTGCACAGCCCCCTGACCTCGAATCACGCCTGCTCCCAGGCCTGTCTCCTGGGGAAGACCCACACTCCCCCGTCACAGTTTTCCCACTAAGATGACCTCCCTGGAGGCCGCTGGGGCTCCGTCACTGAGGGGCAATGGGAGCAGCTACCTACCCTGCACCCCCGTAGTTCATGGTCCTCCTCTACCAGCTTTGGAATTGGGTACCATCTGGCTGAGCCCCGTGGACCCAGAGCCCAGGGCTGATGCTGCCCCTGGGACATCAATAGCATGGATCTGTGGGTCTGTGGACAGGGCAGGCTGGGAGGGACAGTCCCTGTGGCTACCTTCCACTGACCAGAGTGGCAGCCAGCACCCTCAATGCGTTCCTGCTCCCAGTGGCAACATGAGGCTCACAGAAGTCACACAAGAGCTTAGTGTACAGGGATCCCTTGTGTCCCCTGGGGCAGAGTTGGAGGTTTTCTCTTGCTGGAGTCCCAACTACAGCAGGAAAGACTTGGGCTACATGTGAAGAGGAATTTTCCCAAGTGGGGCTGACCATCAAGGATCCATGTCTGTCAGGTCATTCCAGGGCATTGTCCTTGCCACACCAGACCCCCCTTGTTCCCAAGAGGTGCCCCTTCTCATCCAGGGGAGGGCTTAAGCCAGGCAAGAGTGCTGAGGCACCACCGGTGAGACATGACCACATCGGGTGGGGGGGTGACGTGTGCATAGGTACATTGGGGCCACCCCATCCTGGACAGAACTGTCACCCAACAGCAATATACGTCCTCGACAGATAAGGCCCATGCTGTACGGTCATTTCAGTTTGTCTCCCACCTCACCCTGGCACCTTCTAAATTTACCCTCTGAGGGTGTCTTATCATGGAGGCGGGCTCTGTGACATATGCAGGATGGCAGAGCCGGCCCCAGCAGCCCCAGCCCTAGGCTGACCTCTCTGTGAAGCCTCCTCTGTGCCCAGGGGAGCAGGGTCTCTTGCACGTGAGCATCCAGGCTGTCTGTGGCCTCCTGGGCCTGTCCTGGGCACTCCAGCCACCCACGTGTGCAGTTTGGCTGTAGTGACAGCCTTGGTCCTGGGGGCTAGAGATTTCCCTGCCTCCTAGCCAGGCCCCTGGTGGGTCAGGGCCCTTGTAGAGGGGCAGGTGGCCAGGACACCTCACTGGTCCTAGTTCCTCCTCTGGTGGTGCTTTTCCTGGAGGCTTCTAGACAGTGCTAGAGTTGTGCAAGCCTGGAGTCCAGTTCTCACCGACTGGCTGGGTGCCGTGTGACTTTGGAGAGGCCATAGACCTTTCTGATCTTCCCCTTTCTCTCCTGTGAACATGGGGTGGCCCAACTTCAGGCATCTGTTTAGGTTTGGAACTGACAGGAAGAAGTGGGGTCTTACACCGCTCATTCGCGCCCTCCTTACTTGGGTGGCTACTGTGGGTCTGGACCGTGAAGAGCTGGCCCTGTGAGTGGATATTCCTGGTGCTGGCTCAGTTCTTGAACTCCCAGCCTGAGCTCAGTGCCTTCAGATGGGGGAGCACCGGCGTGTGCAGGCATGGTTGCTGTGTGGTCCTGGTTGTGTCGGGGGTCCTGTGGGGTTGTACACACTCTCCCTTCCACTGGCCCAGTGGGTTCTCAGTCACTTTGAGCTGGGGCGCCACACTGTGGCCCACTGCCTATTTTTGCCAATAAAGTTTTATTCTGACATCGCCACGCCCATCTGAGTAGCCACGGTACAGCTGAAGCTCAGATATTTCCTCTCTGGTCGGGCCCATGCCCCCTGTACTGGATTGTCTGGGTGAGGGGGCCATCATCCTGACGCCCCATCTAACCCCTGCTGTGCATTGGCTTGGCCTGAGAGACCTCCCCCGCAACCCCTGTCATCTGGTCCCTCAAAAGGTTCAAGATGACAGCTCAGAGGGCGTGGTGAAGTCCTTGGCTGCCCCCAGGAGAAGGACTAAGCCACCCCATAGGTGACATTGCAGTGACAGCCCCAGCCTGGATCCCAGGGGACTCACTGCAGTGATTTGAGGACACAGGGTGTCAGGATAAGACGTGAACACAGCTGTCAGTGGACACCTGTGGACGCTTGTCAGTGGTGGAGCCCAGGCTTGGGGGACAGGCCTGGGAAGGGTTGCCGCATTGCCCCACTGTATGGCCCGGGAGAGGCTGGCACCCCCTGCGCCTGTGCTGGGCTGGCCGTGCCTTGTGAAGCTGACGGAAGGCAGGGAACATTCAGTGCTCCCCTACCGGATGCTCCTAGCTGCCGGGGGACATTGGGTGGCCCTTATTTGGGTTCCAGAGGGGCCAGGAAGGCAACAGAAATGGCCAAGTGGCAGAATCTCCCTGCGGCATGGATGGCCCAGTGCTAGAGCACAGCTGCTCCATCAGGGAGAGCCGGCTTTGTGCTGATGGTGGCTCTTGGAGCCGTGCCCGGCACGTGCCACCCGCTCAGCTGCCGTCCCCTCACCTGCCAGCTGGAGAAGGTCACCCAGGAGGCTCTCGAGCAGTGACCTGCGCTGCAGACATGCAGGTGGAGGAGTGTGTGGCGAGCTGCCGTGTTCTGGGCCCATGCAGAAGCTGTGTGGGGCCAGGCTGAGCCCACAGAGGCAGGCAGGGTTAGAGGGAAGGATGCGTTTGGAAGAGGGCCACACCCACCGCGCCGGGCCTGCATGCTGGAGGGTGCTAAGGCTTGGGCTCACTGGCTCCAGCATTTCAGCAAGATGTTCAGTGAGTGAGTGCACATTGTGCACCTGCCCTGGTGCTCATGACGGGTCCCTGCCTGGGGTCACATACTAGTCAGGGAGGCTGCAAGGGCCCAAGGGTCAGTGAGCTGACAGGATCTGGATGGGAAGGGGATAGAGTTTTGCTGTCATTGGGAGGATCTTGAACTAGGGAAGAGCCTGGTGGGAATCATGTTTCCTGGGATGGCTTTGGCTCCTACCTGAGGATTCTGCCCTCCGGAGACCGGAGACCAGGTATGGGCTGTGCTGAGCTCAGAGGGGATCCCAGATAGAGCCAGGCCTGAGGTTCTGGCTCTCCCAGATCGCAGGAATGATTGCTTTGACTGAAACCCTGGAGGGCGAGGACGACTTTAGTCTTGCTGGGGTGGTTTTAATCTCCTAATGGTCCTGTGTTTACTAAGATCAGCAGGCTCAAGGGCTTCCCAGACAACAGAGCCAGAAACCCAACCCCTGCAGCCTGGGAGTTAGGTATTATGCTCCGTTTCTGCTGAGGATCACATTGCCTATGGGAAGTGTGTAAGGAAATGAGGCTGATGCAGCCACCAGACAAGCCCCCCGTGAGGGGTCGGAGTCAGAGTCAGAGTGCAGGGTGGAGGGATGACTGTGTGAACCCTAGGTCTGAGGTCTGTCCACATGCACGGTGCTGGACTATGAGGCCCAGCCTCACGCTGAGACAGACCCCTGCCCTCCTTGACTGGACCAAGTGAGATCTTTGGGGGCTGCACAGCTGGGGAAAGTGCTGTGCGACAGGCAGAAGCTGCCACAGTGCTGGGAGAAGGGGGCCAAGGGCTGCCACCCCTGCAGATGGCCAGCCTGGGTCCCACCTGCCCCCTGGGTCATCACCCCCAGCCTCTCCTCTACCTGATGTGGCCAGCACCAATGGTGGCCTCAAAGACATGGCCCCAGCTGATCCAGTGTACATGGACATGATCTTAATTGGGTCTTTTCACATGAGATCTAGTTAAGGATCTCAAGAAGAGGAAAAGGAAACTGAGTATATTTTGAGCTGTGTTTTAGAAATTGTGACACTGATACATATCTTGGCCTGATACTGAATTCTGAATTTCAAAATTGAAGATTTGCTAATAACTATCATCATAAATAATTTATGAAGTAGTCATTATAGCTGTGCCCCCTCCTCCACCCCAGAGATATTAGATTTCCATCCCTGGAAACTGTGGACGTGGTTCTGTGTGAAAAAAGTTCTCTGCAGTTGAGAACCTTGAGCAGAGGCCTTTGTCCTGTATTGAGCCACAAATCCAGTGACAACTGTCCCCTCAAAGGCACCCAGCAGGATCCAGTAGACAGAAGAGACAGCCACATGACCTTACAAGCAAAGGAGGTTACACGGAACTAGCTCGGAGTCACAGAAGACCCGAGCCTGGAGGCCAGGACCTTCCGTGGGACAGCACATGGGGAGACATGTCACTCCTACTGCCCAGGGATCAATTGGCGTAGGCTCACTGTCCATGTGGCCTTGGGTATGTCCTATGTTTGTGTTGGGTCCTCGATGTCCTCGTGGGTGGCTGTGCCTCATGGTCCCCAACCCCAGGCACTCTGATGATGGCTGGATGACCTGAGCCCCTGGACAGGCTGTAACTCACCTGGCATTCCATCTTCTCACATGGCTGGTGACATGACACCTTCCACTTGGGGCTTAGATGAGGGATCCTGGGTCCAACTCCTGGCTCTGCTCAGGGCTTCAGCACGGGCTGAGCTATGTTCCTTTAGGAGATGTCCAGACCCGGGCTCCACCCAGAGCAAGACTGGAGAGTGCCATGGAGTAAGCAGTTGGAGCCTTGGTATCCCCAACCCTGTTGGGACCACCTGGCTGACAGCTGGTAGGGTGATGTCCATCCAGCTCCTTGGTTTGTTTCCATGTGCTGATTTCCTCCCAACGGACAGCCCTGGCAGGCCTTGAGGTCACTGTTTCTTCTGGGATCCAACGTCCTGGGGGTATGTCACATCCACCGATCTGAGCTCACCAGTCTGGAGCCAGGCAGCTGGTGGGGTCCAGGGACGGCGGCGGCATGGCAGGCCATGAGCAAGGGGCACCAGCCATAGCCCCCAGGCTTTCCTTCCTGGGGAGCATTTGTTAGGGGTATTCAGTATCTTCCAGAACAACTTCTGTTGAAGGAAAAAGGCTCCTAGTCATGGCTTGAGGTTGAAACATCAGTCCTTAATTTGCTGAAGTTGCATGTACTGAAAGTCCTGCCCCGCCTTCAGCTTTAGTGCTGTTTAACAAGCTGGCTGTCTATCAGCCTGGCAATGGCCTATGTCCAACAGGGGCTTTGAACGTGAATGGCTCGGCCTCAGTCACAGTCTACACAAACGTGTTCAGCCAGCTCGTGTTCCATTGTCAATGACATTTGCTCAGCCTTCTTTTTAAAATACATTCTCTTACTTGGCCTAAAATACATGACATAAAATATCCCATCTTAGCTATGTCTAAGTGCATAGTTCAGGGGCATTAAGTACAGTTGCACTATTGTCCAGCCGTCGCCACCATCCACCTCCGGAACTTTCTCATGTCCCCAGGTTGAATCTCTGTCCCCATTGAAGACTGATTCCCCAGGCCCCTCCCCTTTTCTGCATAATGATTTTCTCAGACCAACAAAAACTTTTCAGCTCCTCACATCGTTTTCTATGTAGGATAAGTTCGGTGTACAGATCTGGTGAATTCAAAGTCTTGTGAGAAGTTCCAGTGCTCCTTTTGTGCCCTGGAGCTTCAGCTGATGACAGCTTCCTGTTGTGGCCACCTCGAGCTGGCCCCCAGGGGTCTCAGTGACTGTCCATGTGCTCTTTGTGTGAGAAGTACATGTCTCTCATTAATGCTGCCTGACTTCCCAAGGAAGCGACCGTGCTCCTGTGGGCTAGGGGGACTGTAACCGTCAGCACTCGCTCCTGGCTGGGACCTGCCTGCGCTGGACTCAGAGGGCTGGTCACCTGCACTGACCAATCCGATGAGAGGAGGCCTGGCATTGCGAATGTAGGGTCTCTAGGTCAAAGCCTGTGCAGTTTTAGGCCCAGCCTGTTTGAGCCCCTGGAGCTGCTCCTTCCCACCTGTGTGCCCCCTGCTGAGGTCTTGCCCTCAGCCCTGGCAGGCCGCTTGCAATCTTTCATGTTCCCAGGGCACCTGGCTGTGGAGATATTGAAATGATGTCCGATAACACACTGGACGTCCCTCAGGGCTGGCTCTGCGGTCACAGCTGCTGAGGTTAATTTGCAGCTAGTGGAACAGTAAGGTATTGTCCCTGGGGTGCCACTGCCCCCCAACCTCCCTGCAGTGCACCTCCTGGGAACTGGGCCCAGGCAGAGTTTGGCTTGGTGGCCTCCTGGAATTGTAACCCCTCCCCAGCCTTCCACTCTGCCCACTCCCTGTCCAGAATTCATGGGCAGTGTCTTCCGTCCCCTGGGCCTCAGTCACCCAGCTCTTGTGAAGAGGGTGCCTTGGAACAGTCTGACCTTGGAGCTCTAGGTACAGAGCTGGGGCAAAGGGGCCACGGCCACCTGCAGAGGTAAGAGGGCTGCAGTATGGGTGCTAGGCTGTGAGCGCCCCAAGGGCAGGGCCGGCTGCTTGGCCTCTCTGAGGTTCCTGGCCCCACCTAGGACAGGAACAGATAGAGTGGTAAATAAGATAAAGCTCCTTTTATCTGGAATGGATAAAAAAATAAACTGTGGTATATAATTCTTTCTCAAGCCAGCACAATGTATTTAAATATTTGAAGAACCCTTCAGCCTTGAATGCGGCAAGGCCAAGGAATAGCACATAGGGCGGATTAGCAGCCCATTCCCTGAGCTCAGGTTTTGACTGCTGGCCACAGGGTGGGCAGGGGCATCCTGGGAAACCCCTAGATCCTGCCAACCTCCACCTGCCTTCCCCTGGTGTAGTTATGGTCCTCCTTCCATGGAGAAAACTTCCTCTCATGCCTGCCTGGGCCATCTGTGTGGGTGACACCCTGGTTCCCTGTTAAGGGGTGGCCTGGTGGCTGGCTGGTAGTGGCAGGCCTTCTACACTCCAGCCTCACGTGGCTGGATTCTTCCCTCCTCCACAAGGCCCCTTGCCTGAGCCTCTCATGTTTCCCAGGGACACAACCAGGGGGCCTCCAGCCATGAAGTCCTGCCACTTCCGGTCTGTGGCCTGTTCCTCAAACTGTGCCTTCAGCAGGGTACGAGAGCCTCTGAAAGCCTGCTCCTCACAAGCTGCACCCACTGCGCTCCTGTCCAGAGCTGGCGCCATCTCGCAGCCACAGTAAATGCTAGATAATTACCGTGACAGAAAAAAGAGATAAAAGGCCGTGATCAACTCGAGATTCTTGTCACTTGCTTAGTTCAACTTTTGCATGACCTCAGGAGGCCCGGGAGCCCCAGTTTGCCATAAGGCATCTATTTGATTACAACGTGGTGACTCTCAGCCCGCCAGGCTCTCGTGAAATCCTCATCACTGTAACACACAGGCAGGGGTGGCAAGCAGTGGCCACCCTGGGGGGCTTCTTGGTTCTGGACAGGAAGCGGCCACATGGTCCTGGAGGAGGCCCGTGGTTGGTGGTGATTTCTGGTGCATCTTCATGGTGGAGGTAGCATGGTGAGCCTTAGGGTGGGCCTGAGGTCTCCGGGCAAAGTCACAGGGCTGACCCCGTGGGGATGTCCAGCTACACTGTCCTCCGCAACCCCATGAGGAGGTAGCTATGGGTTCTGATTTATGCCCGTGGGGAAACTGAGGCAGGGAACCACCTGGACCTCTTGGTGCAGAGGGGTTGTTGACAAGCAATGCAGCCCTGTGTGCAGGTCCTTCTCTGGCCCCTCACGTGCTCAGGTCTGGGGAGCAGCAGGCAGCCCCTCCCACGTGGGCAGTGTCTCCCGCCAGGGGTAGCACCTTTTCTGCTTCTTCTTGGCTGAGCCAGGCTATGCCTAATCCCAGTTCCGTGCTTGCTGCAAATCAACACAGACACAATGGGAGGATTAGTCATGGCCACCGTGGTGTGGGGCCCTGGAGGGACTGGGTCCTGGCTGGTACTTCAAGGGCCTGAGGCCCGGATAGGCTGCTGTGCTCTGAGGAGTGGGCCCGGGCTGCGGGCCGGGTGAGATGGACCAGTCCCCAGCACCAGGAGCTGCGCCCACTGAGATGGGCCCTAACCCCAGTCAGCACTGGCTGTGCTCCCCAGGATGGAGCGCTTTCTGAGGTCCCCAAACTGCACGTGGTGACAAATGCCTGTACTCTGGGTGAGTGCTGTGCAGATCCTGATCTGGGGGACAGGGCATAGCAGTGACAGTATGGGGACCGCCTGGGTCCAGGGAAGCAGCGGGAGACCCTGGGGGCCAGGCAGGAAGGGTCCTCAGCGCTGAGGCCATGTCGGGGGAGAACACGTGGGGGTGTGTTGTCTGTGCCGACAACAGGGGCTTGTCTGAAGCTGGAGACCCAGGCTGTGCGGACCCGGGGGAGGAGAGGCTGGGGGAGGGGCAGGGATTACCCACCCAGGGGTCCTGGAGGACTCAGGTTGAGGTGGCCAAGATCAGCCTGCTTCGAATTGAGCATCTGCGTGGATGGCGAGTGTGGCGTCAGTGCTGAGCCAGTAGTAGCCACAGGGATTAAATGACTGTGTGGCTGTGAGCAGACTGGACACCCGCTCTTTGCCAGGCTCTGTCCTAGGTGCCTGTTCTTGGGCACTCATAGCCTAGGGGGTCCCAGTGGTGACACTTGAATGTCAGGGGTTATGGTGGGGACAGAGTAAGATGTTGGAGCTGGGTTGTCTGCTGTAAGGCTCCCTGCAGGGGCTTGGGGAAGGACTTCCAGGCAGGGCAATGGCAAGCACAGAGCCCCGGGGGCAGACCCACCAGACACACTGAACACCAGCGGTGGGGGACCAGGGAGCTACCGTGTTGTCACATGGAGGGGCGATGTCTAGGGCTTACTCGCCCCTAGGCTGGGGGATAGGCTGGGGGCTGAGAGTGGAGGGTGGGTGTCAGAGTCAGGCTGAGAAGGCGTGGCTACACAGATGGAGCTGGCAGCGTGGAAGGGTCGGGGTGTCCTGAGGAAAGTGGTTGGTAGGGTTTGGATCCCAGCAGCAGAGGGCGCTGTGTAGCCAGTGGGCCCCAAGGAGCTTGGGAGGGGCCGTAAGCAAAGCCTCAGCCTTGATCAGGCTCCCCAGGTCTTGGGTTGGGCTGCAGAGGCCAGGAAGGGATGGCTCCACCCAGGGAGCTTATGGGAGACCCCTGAGCTCCAGTGCCTCCAGGAAACTGCGCTGTGATAGCAGCCTCTATGTGGCCTCTGTGGGCTGGGCTGGGCTGTGTGTGTTGGACAGACGGGACAGGTGGGAGGGATGTGCTCCTAGCAGGCTGAGCTCATGGGAAGCAGGGTACCGGCAGGGGCCGGGGAGTCCTGGCTGCAGTGGGGAAGTTGTGCAGGGCGAGGTGGGGCTGGAAACCACTGGCCCTGTAGGCTCTCAAGGAGGGGAGGGGCCAGGGCTCCAAGCACTGGGCAGAGGGTCCATGCTGACCTCCAGGCAGGAGGAGGGATGGGGCCACTTGCGCCTGGTCACACCCATGGACACTGAGCCCAGCTTAGGGGGACGAGGGGCTCTGAAGGTTCAGGCTCCTTATCGTCTCAGGTTCCTTATGACCAGAGTAGTGTGTCTGTGTTTTCTATATGTCCATGGGATATCGGGGCAGCTTCCTCTGATGAGTTCCAAGGCTACTAAGTCCTTATTGCCTGCCCTGGCCCTGAACTTCTGCATTCAGGAGGGGTTCATCTGGAAGCAATTTGTTAAAGCAGCTTTATTGAGATATAGTCATACACCAAGGTTCCCCAGTGAGAAGTGTATACCTGGAGGTTGGTTCCCAGGGTATCCGAGAGCGGGGAGGTCACCATAGTGTGACGGTCAAAATGTGTAGTGACACTGAGGGAGCTTTGGACCTGCATACCCTGTGATCCCCCAGCTGCCTTCCTTTCCTGTGGCTTTGCCTGTCAGGACACAGTCACACCATAGGTGGTCTTTGGGGTCAGGCAAAGCAGTACAGTGTTTGCAGGGTCCCTCCTTGTGATGCCTGGACAGCCTTCATCCTGTGGGCCCCACATCTGGGTGTCCACTCACCAGCAATGGGTTTTTGGCAGCTTTAAGATCTTCTGCCTGGGTGGCGCCGCAGGGTAGTAAGTGTCCTGAAGTGTGACTTGGGGTAGACAGGTGGCCAGGATGCTGACACCCTCCTCCCCCTGTCTTACAGCTTCCTCATTGTCCTGGCCTGCCTTATCTTCAGCGTGCTGTCCACCATTGAGCAGTATGCCGCTCTGGCCACCGGGACCCTCTTCTGGATGGTACGTAGGTGCTGGGGGCTGTCACTGAGTATCACAGCTGTCTTGAGGTGGAGCGGAGCCGCCCCAGCCTCTCAACAGCCTTGCCTGGAGCTGGGCTGGGAGACGTAGGCTCCTCCCTAGTCCCACACCTGCCAGGCCACTTGGGCCCTGCTTGTGGTAGACAGAGAAGCCAGGGAGTGGGAGGGACCTGGAGCTCATGGTGCTGGAGGACTTGCTGGGATCTTTTGGGCTGGGTGAGAGAAAGGCAGGACAGGAGGATAGTGGAGCTGGGGTTGGCAGGTAGTGGCCTGGGGCCAAGTGACTCCTGTTTGTGTTGTCACTGGCACATGGGCCCTGGAAGTGTCCTTGCCCTGTGCCTCGCCCCATGGCCCGGAGGGTCTTCATCATCCCAGCAACCAGCCAACCTGGTATCACATCTCATAGAATCGTCCTGCAGGACCCCTGGGCTGGGGACGTGCTTGCCTTGGTACACAGCCCCGACTGAGCACTTCCCTCCCTGTGAGTGAGGCTGGGACTGGCCACCCTGTACTGTGTCCCCACTCGCGAGGAGTGCGCAGGCCATGTGAGGACTAAGATGCCCAGTTGCCAGTTTCCTGGCTCTCTGCTGCTACAGCTGAGAGTGGGGTTTGATTGTTCTCCCTGCCGACTACGAGCCCCTGAGACAGGGTCTGGGAAGGATCCCTGGGTCCCCCCAACACCAAGGATGGGCTGGCGAGGAGTCTGAGTGCCTGGGTCAGTGACCATGAGGGTGAACTAACCCTTGCCGCTATGCTGGTGACAAAGCAGGGAGCACTCCTGCCCCGTGGCACTCACAGGCCAGTAGGAAACCTGCGGCTGATGTGGGCGGCTGGGGGGGCCATTGAGAAGTGGTGCAGGGGACCAGCATGTATTGGGGACACAGGATCTCCAAGGGAGCTGCCTGAGTGTGGTTCAGGCAGGCAGACAGGGCTCTGGCAGAGCTGAGGCCAGCACTGTTCTGCTTGCGCCCTTTTTTGCGTGTTTCTCCATCCTATCCTTGGGGGTTCCCAGATGCAGCAAGGCTGACAGCCCAGTTTCCCACCTCCCACCTTTGCAAAACTGACCTGATCGCAGGTGCTCTGAGTGCCCGGGGAGGATCTCCGTCAGTCCATGGACTCGCTGCCCCTTTCCTGAGTGCGCCGGACACGTAACACCCAGGGCCTGTGGACACCTGGCTTTAAGGGCAGGTCAACCTCAGGCTTTTCTGGAAGGAGTGTCCCGGCTGCTGGGCCCAGGATTGTGTTTTCACGTTTCAGAACTGTCCTCCAGGCCCAGATCTGTGTGGTTTTGATCTGATGACGTCACACGCTATCCAGCGTCTCTCCTGAATGTCACGTGCATCCTCCCTCTTTTCCTTGATCCCAGCGTATGGCACTCGCTGTCCTGTCAGAGCACACCCACCTTTCTCGATGGGCCCTCTTGTGCACACCAGGAAAAGGGGCTGTGGGCGGCGGTGTCAGCATCATCTTGGCCAAGTCAGGGCCATCATTTTCTTTCCTGCTCAGGGGTGGGGGGTACAGGTCCTGCGTGCTGTGACATCCCCACAGCACCTCTACCAGGTCACCGTGTCCCCTGGCTCACAGGTCTGACTCTGACAATGACTGCCAGGTTGCTGACTGTGTCTCCTGAGAGGGGGATGTCACGTCCTGGCCGCTGCCTGAGGATGTGTCAGCTTGAATGGAGCAGGCCAGGTCTTCCTTTCCTGGTTCCTCTGTGGAGGCCAGGTCTGTGGGGACCCCAGCCTGGGGCTGAAGGTGCCCAGTGGTTCCCAGGCCATGGGGGTCAGCTGCCAGTGTGTTTCCCTGGGAGTGCCATGCACACGTCTGTGTACACATGACCGCGTGTACATACAAGTATACGTGTAACTGTGTGTGTGTTTACATGCGGACACATTTTCATGTCACTGTGCGTCTACGTGTGTCCCCGAGCATGGCTGTGTGAGTGTCTCATGTGCTAGCTTGGTTCTGGTGACCGTCCCCCGTCTGTTTCCCAGGGACGCAGGCCCCTCCAACAGCGCCTGCCTGCACAGTTTGCACCCACCCAGCCCTGCATCGCTGGGGTCCTTGCGCCACCTGGTGGCCAATCTTAGGACGGCTCTGTCCCACAGAAGCTTCCCTACCTGGGCTTGTGAGTGCCAGAGGAGCAGCCCCCCAAATGTGTCCCCAGAAGAGGCGTTTTCTTACTCTGTGAGGGCAACGACCCGGCCACCTTCAGCTCCTTTGTCTCCCTCTCTATTTGTTTGCTAGGTACCCTTCCCGCCCAACAGCCAGGGAGACACTTTCTAAAACGAAAATCAGGTCCTTCCAGAAGGTCCTTGTGGTACTAGAATAAACTCCAGCTTCTCTCTCGTGGCCCCAAAAGTGCCAGGCATTGGGGCACAAATCCCTCCAGTCTCCCTGTCATCCCCTCTCCCCGTCTCCCTCCCTCCTGGCTGCCTCAGCAGCTGCCACCGCCTGGCTGTTGCTCTGGCATCTTGTAAGGCCCTCCCTCCCAGCAACTCACTCTTTTCTCAGCAGTTAGAGTGTGATGGGGCTCTGCAGGGGGGCACACGGTTTCCTCATATTACCCCACACTTCTGGGGGCCAGACCCCCCTACATCCACCCTCGCTTTGCCTGCCCCAAGTGGTGTTTCTAGGTTCGGACATTCCTCCTTCAAACCTGATGACCACAGCTGCCTTACCAAGGTGCCCCAAGCTGCTGTGTAGTCCTGGGCCTCAGTTTTCCCATCTGTAACATGGAAGGAATCAGAGAAGGCCTCAGACCTGCCTCTCCTGCTATGTGTTACTGTGTTTGGGGAGGTCACCCCTCCCAGGTGGGTTTGAGCTCACTGTGCCAGGGCCAGTGGGCAGAGATTCAGCCACTTGTGTCCTCCGGAACTGGCAAGCACAGGGTCCTGGATGGGCAGAAGTAAATTGGGACCTCACCAGGTGTGGTGATGGTACACACGCGTAATCCCAGCACTTAGGAGGCTGAGGCATGGGGATTGCCATGATTTTGAGGCCTGCCTGGACTATGTCATAAGACCTTGTCTTAAAAAACAAAAAACAAAAAAAAAAGGAAAAGGAAAATAACTAAAAGTAGTTGTTAGAACTCTCAGACCGTGGACACAGCAAGGGAGCAGTGGATGGGGTGGGCATGGTGGGCTTCACGGGTAAAGGCGAGGCAGCCGCCGCTGGCCACTGGGCCACCAGGGGGCGCTCTTGTCACGCGCATCTTCTGGGCAGCTCGAAAGCCCCAACCACAGCGGCGGGCGCCCCACAGGGGCCCAGTGTGAGCGCAGCGCGGGCTCGGAGAGCGTGATGTGCAGATGGGGAAAAACAGCCGCTCGAGGACGTGTTCCTGGGACCCAGTGTTTTTTCTTCTTGGGCTGCGCCTGGCTTCTGGTGCCAGGAAGCTGTTATCTCAGCCGGGGTTAAGGAAGCCCCAGGGCGGCTTCGGAGGGATTAAGCATTCTGCTGAAGCAGGAATTTTTGGTGGGCCTGAAAAAGCCATTTTAGCAAGAATCTCATCTCAGCCAGGTCTGGCCCTGGACTTGGGGAACAGGCGTGTTTGAGATCTGCGCGGCCCTGAGACCGAGTTATGACTTCCCAGGGAGGGAGTCCTAACCTGGTTTCTGAAATCCAGAGGCTTTGTGTGTGCGTGTGTTTGTGGCAGGGTGGAACACAGTCGTGTGCACGCAGTGTCCCGCTCAGGATGCCGCTGTGTGCGTGTGTCTGTGTGTGTCTGCCGTGCACGGATTTCCGTGTGTACCCCAGTGATCAAGTTTTCCTTCGGGTAGCTGTTTCACTCCCAGACTTAACTGTCAGCAGGAAGTCTCCCTGCTTTCTCTGCAGTAAGAAACACTGCCCTGGCCCAGGTGAGGGACTGGTTTTTGTTTCAGTAATCACAGCTTTTTTTTTTCTTTCTTTCTTTTTTAATTTATTTTTTGGGATCAAATCCTGCACAAAGCAAAGAGCCCTGAAAAGCACAACACACACGTGCACGCCCTGAGCCTTCTGGTGGCGAGCATACCAGGGAATTGTCCTGCGATGCCTGTGGTTGGGAACCGTGTGCTGGGGCGGAGGCCTGGGGGATGAGGTCATCGCTTACGGCTTCCTCCCCTTGCTGCAGAGTTCCCTCGGCCCTGGCCGCCGCAGTGACCCACCCTCCTCCTCCAGCTGGGTCCTGCACTGCCTGAACTTGCTGTGTCCCCCTTCTGAGGGCCTCAGTTTCCTAGCAGCAAAGTGAGACCCTGTGGGGACTCTCTGGCTCCTGTGATGGCCCTTGGTGTCTCTCCCTCGCCACAGAACAAGTTCGGGCTCTGTCCTCAGCTCCACAAGTTCCCAGTCCTTGTTCTCACTCCACGCGCTCCCTGCAGATGCCCACTTTTCCAGCGTCTGCGGTCCACACCCTTTAATGCCTCTCACGGCCCTTACTGGCATAAGTACAGTTCCCGACACGGTGTCGTGTGTTTGGGACTGTGTTGGTGCTCGTGTCGTGTCTGGTTTTGTACTGGGGGCCTTGTGCTGTGTCTGCCGTAGCACTGGTGTTTGTGCCGAGTTCGTGCTCCGTTTGGTGTCGTGTTGTAATGCACTGGCCTTGGCCTGTGTCTGGCTGGGTGTCACCCGAGCTGTGTTTGCTCCTGAATCCTGTGTCCTCTGGGAAGGTGTCTGTTCCATGCAGGCCACTGCAACCCCTCACCCGGATCCCCTGTGTGTGCGCGCTCTGACCGTCTCCTGGAAGACTTGTTTGCAGGGAAGGAACGAGGCTCCCAAAGACTGAGTCACTGTGCCCAAGGTCAGGGACCAGCGGACAGCTCAGGTTTTCCATTAACAAACCCAAGGTCTGGTTCCCTACGTGGCCCACACCCCCTGCTCCCAGCGCTCCTACAACTGGCACAGCTGTGTGCCTCACGGGTTGCCACGGGATACCTTCCTGCCCAGTGATTGGCCCCAGGTTGTCACTTGCTTCCACCTGGGCTCCAGGGCCCTCTTGGGAGACGTTGTCCCTCCTTAGGACATTATTCTGCCAGCAAATATTTATTAAGCACCTACTGTGCATTGGGCTCAGTGAACAAATTGAGTGTAGAGGACAGGATACAGAGCCTCAGGTCTGAACCCTTAGGACCCTCCCTGCAGGGCCCTATATACACGCAGGTCACACTCGAGTTCCATCTGCCTGGAGCCCCTCTGGCTGGGCCTTGAGGACAAACAGATACAGGACTCCAGCTCTGTGCACAGCCCCAGGGCACAGCTCGCTCAGCAGGATGTGGGATCGCTCCCTAGAGCTGTGGGAAGGTCCCTCACTCGCTGCATCTAGGTCTACATGGAGACAGGCAGTCTGTGTGGAGTGGAGGGGAACAGGGGGCCCAGGACTGACACTGGGGCACGTGTGGTCCTTAGGACTCAGGACCATTGAGAGGTGGCCTTTTGGCTCGGCCCTGGCCTTAGGGTGTTGATGGATTTCTAAACATTTACTGAAGTGCTGAGCTGTCTTGCTTCCCTTGGAGATGAACCTTCTCAGCCACATACACCATTAACTGAGCTCATGAGTTAGGAGTGGCAGACGCTGGACAGACAAATGCCCTCTTTGTTCTGTTTGTTAGAAAAGGTGCCGGGTGACTGTTGGGGTGCTGTTGTCTGCCTGGCCAGTGAGGGTGCTGAGAAGGGCATGGTGGGATTTGGCATGGGACACCCAGTGCCAATAAGGCAGAGCAGGATTTTGAGGCTGCTGTAGTTGTACTGGAGTCCTGGCAGAGCCATCTAGGGCTCAGGGACACTCCCTTTTCCAGCAGCCCGGGGTCCACAGCCTGTGTTTAGAAACCAAACACACAGACACATGAGTGTTCACCCAGTATCTGGCCTTGCAAGAAGGGCCATCGAGGCCATAGCTACTGGCATTCACTTTTGTGGTGGCTGGGATATGAGACATTTTTCTCTTACATTCTGAAGGCTGAAGTCTGAGATCAGGCAAGGCAGTGCTAGTCCTCCAGAGGGGTGAGATAATCTAGGCCTGGGCCTGGTGGCTGGGTGGGGTGGGGGTCTGCTGGTAACCTCTGGGGCTCCAGGGCTTGAGCGTGCCCCAGCCCCACCCCCACCCCCACGCCATTCACCTGGCATCCTCTGTACGTGTTTCTGTGTCCAAATGTCCCCTGTGATAAGAATACCAGTCATGTTGGACGGAGTCTTTCTGACTCTTATCTCACATCTGCAAGGGCCCCGTTTCCAAATACGGTCATACTCGAAGGTCGTGGGGATGGGAAGTGGCTCAGTTCAACCCATGGCACTCGTCAGAGGATGCTGTAACCCAGGGGTCTGTAAAACTCGGCTCATAGCCGGAATGCCTGTTTGCGTAAATAACTTTTATTAGTTCGGCTCCGTGCACTCATGAACGTGTTGTCGCTGGCAGCTCTGCCGCTTTCCCATCAGGGCAGAGACGGTGACCTGCACAGCCTCAGCACGCACTCTCCAGCCTCCAGGAAAAGCATTCCCATTCTAAGCTGTTTATTTGGCCAGGTGGCTTCTAAGATAGCAGTAGCTGATGCTTTTAAACTGGCATCTGAGTTAGAGTTTCTATCGGCGAGGTGCCTGGTATGACTGGCGGGCATTTTGGTTCCCCTATCTGTCTCTTTTCTTTTTGGGGTGTTTCAAGTTTGATCTGACTTCAGACTTACAGGGCACTTGTTAGAAGTCTACATGATTCCCAGACACCCTCCTTGGGCTGACCAGTCATTTCTACCCTATCTTCTTAGTATCGCTGTTTTTTTCACTATATGTAAGTATACCCGTGTGGGGATTTTCCTGAGTCAGGCTGGAAGCTGTGTCCTTTATGTGTGCAAAGCCCCTGGTTCCAAATGGCCACCCTCCCAGGTCCTGGGGACTGGGAGTGACTCGGTTCAACACACAGAACCTGTCAGAAGATGTTTTAACCCCGGGGTCTGTGAGCCCTGGCCCACAGGCCTGGCTGACAGTGTTCGCTCCAGGACAGGCGCCTTCTCCTACAGAAGACCGGATGCCAGCCCCACGGGAACCTTGGTATCTGCCACGTGTATTCGGGTTCTTCCTTTGTCTCCGTGTGTGCAGCTGCTTGTATCTCAGCGTATGCGGTTGTCACACGATTTGGGTCTCTTAGGCCCAGATCAGCTGCTCTTTCCCCTTCATGGTCTCCTCAGCTGTGGGGGGCAGACACGGAAACCCGTCTCCTGACTCCCAGTGTGGTATGCGGCACCTCTGTGGGCCCCAGACAGCTGAGTCGGGAGCCGGGGTGTCCCCACCACTGTGGGCATTATGTCCATCTCCTACCAGACCCCTTGTTACCTCTAGCTTGGTGGAGTGGGCTTGGCTCAGCCCCCAGCCTGTCCTCAAGGCCTCTGCTGGTGTGGAGAACTTGTTATGGGCTCAGCGGAGCCATGTTAACCGCATCCTCGGCCGTAACCCGACCTTTCCTGAGCATACCGGATCTGCTTGTGGTGAGATCCCCAGGGGATCGTGCTCTGTGACAGGATGCCCTCTGGGGAACCAGGGCCTGGCCTCGAGTTGTCTCCTGGGGCCCAGGATTGCTGAGTCCATCACGTGTGTCCAGGGCAAGATGAAACATGAGGGGCCTGGGTGGGAAGTGGAAGAAAGTATCCAAAACTAGTGGGGACCTTCCCGAGGGACACATAACCCAAACCCCGGTGCAAGGACCCGGAACAGCAGGGCAGGGTCTGACCTTTGGGTGGCTGTGCAGACTACAGGCCACAGCTCACCTGGGTTCGAGGAGGGGGGTGGGGCATAGAGGGTGTCCTGCTCCTCCTTCCTTCTCCATCACGGTACTTTCTTTACATGTGTCCCAGGTGTTCCTGCATCTATAAGAGTGTTAGGACCACCCCTGAAGGGAAAGGGGGGGCACCTTGCTTTACATGGTGGCAGGTCCTCGTGGCCCCAGGAGACTCCACCCGCCATAGCCCGATGGAGGTCCTCTGGGTCCCTGCACCCCTGCCCTGCTTGATTGCCTAGTTCTAGTCCCGATCACTTGTTTGGAGGCCATACCTACTTTCCAGTTACATGTGGGATATTTTGGCGCTATGGTGTTTGGGGGTGGGGGGTTAGTGTAGCATCTTAGAAAATACACCCACAGGATCTGTGCAGGAGCCCAGGGCGAGGCCTGGCTGGTATGACTCCCCCCAGCCCCCACTGCAGCAGGCATCATGGTTGCTGGGCTGGGCATGTGGGTCAGGGCAGCTGTCAGCACAGTGTCCTGTGCTTGTGCTCTGTAGCCTGGCTGGCGTCTCCTGGACCTGCCTGCCTATAAGTACCAGGGTCTGCCTCCTGTCTACAAGGTCCATCCTGCTGGCCGAGGGGACAGGGAAGGTACCGGGATGCCCTGTCCCTCTGGGGAGAGACAGGTAGCTAGGGGCATCTGGGACCTGCTGAGCCCCCAGCACTGCCCTTCTAGCACCTGGTGTGTAGGACACGTGTGTCCTGGCAAGTGTGTGTGGCATGTGTGTGCACGTGTGCGTGGTTTCCAGGCCCCTCTCCCAAGGCCGCCAGGTGCCTGGGTGGTCTCACATTCTCTGCTCTCCCCACCGCACCTCCTTCTCTTTTCTTCGTCTTTTCAGGAATTGTGATGATTCAGCTCCAGGTTGGTAATGAGAGCCGGTGATGGCCTGCTGGGGCTGAGCATGGGGTGCCTGCTGTTTCTGTGGGGGACTAGGCTCAGAGTGGGGTGACTGTGGAGTTCCTGTGTCAGTGGGCAGGGCCTTTCTGGGGCTGACCAGGAGCCCCCTCTCCTTCTGGTGGGTGACAACTGTACCGGGGTGGAAGGTCCTGGGCGGGGCAGGCAGCCTCTGTGGACACGAAGCTGTTCAGAGCAGGGGTTCCACGGGCACTTCGTCCTTGGCCCAGTGGGTCTGGCCGGAAGGTGCATCTGTATGAAGCGCTTTTAGGCCACTTCCTATTTTTGTCTCCTGCCTTCTTACCATCGTCTTCCCTTAGGCCCAGGATAAAAGTCAGACCTGGGGTGGGGGCGCCTGCTGTGGGGCCCTTGGGCTTCTGCACTGGGGTTTAGTGGGATTAGAGTGTGCCGGCCGTGGGGACAGGTGTTTCCTTTATGCTCTGCCCGAAGGCTGGAAAGAGCCTCGTCAGTAAGTGCCATGTTCGGTGGGGGTCTCTAGTTCAGGGTAGCTGAGGGGCCGGGTTTTGTTAGGTCCTTGTTTTTACATCTGACCCTGGCCAGCTGGAGCGCCTTACTTTAAGCACAGGGTAACAGCTGACATAACAGAGTGGGGCAGACTGAGCAGGCTGCCCTGGCACCCGCTCTCCAGTGGGGCGCCCGGGGTCTGCCCGGGGAGAGTCGTGGGGATAAGAGGATGAGCCTGGTGGGGCCCGAGGCTGTGGGGCACGACTCCGCTGGGCCCACCAGCTGTCCGCCGGGATGAGTGGGCTGCCTGAGTGGAGCGTCGCTGGGTAGGGGCCCAGGGAGGGGGCTGGGCAGGTGCCTGAGTAATCCCCCCAGGGCACTGCATTCAGACAGCTCTGATCACGTTCTTGGCCTCCCCAGGTCACACAGAACGAAAACCAGAGGCCCCGGCTGTGTGCCATTGAAGCGTGTCATTGTGTAATTTTGAGGGTGGGAGGGAGGAAGGGGGCTCCATGCAGCTTCGAAGGGTCGAGGGGCCACCACTCAAGCACCTAGCCCCCCCCCAGCCCCCTGCTTCCCTGAGCTGTCAGAGCCTGGCCCCACAGCTCCTCTTGCTACATTCTCTGTCTCCCACTTTCAAAGCTGTGTGACGCCCAAAGATGGCGCTGGGATGCTGAGCTGGGGTTGGGGGATGGGCAGCTAGCAGGAGGTGCTCTTAATTCTGAGGCCAGCCCAGTGCACCTGGAGCTGGCCATCAGCTCCTGCTGGACTCAGAAGGACTGGATTTCACCCTCAAGTTTCCTTAGGGTCATGACATCTGAGGGCAGTGGTCTCCTTGAACATGCAAGACATAGTCTGGTCAGGCAGCTGGCTTCTTGGGAATGAGTATTCTGGCCCTCGGGTCTACATGGCTTTGTTTTCTTTTGGGTGGTGGCCATGAGGTAGAGGCCCCTGCCTGGGGGTTTGGCATAAGGGTGCTTTGTGTGAGTTTTCAAGCAGGCCCGGTCACCACTGGTCAGGGAAAAGGCCCAGTGCTTTGAAAACCCAGCTGGTGTGTTCCTAGTGGTGATGCTATTTTCCAAGCTTGGTCATGGTCAAGGTGGATAATAATATGCCCTAGTCCAGCCTGGACACCACACTGAGAGGCAAGTGTTAAAGCCATGTACTACAGACACACATGGGGGCAGGCACACACGTGTGGGCACACAGACATGTGTAGAGACATAGGCACAGATACACATGGATGCACGCATGCGTGTGGGTACACACAGACACATGTAGAGACACACAGGCATGGACATGTGGAGATAGGCACCCTTACAAACATGCGTGTATATGTGTGCGTGTGCGTGTGTGTGTGTGTGTGTGTGTGTGTGCATTCAGCCTCGTACATGTGTCTGCACACACATGACCACACTCAGCCCCGGACCTGGGGCTGGTAGGGCGCAATATCCCTTCAGGGCTGTGTTCCTTCTGCACACTTAATCCAAAAACTGCGGCACAGGCAGCCCGGGAAAAACACGTTGGCAAGTGTGTGCTGCAGGTGCAGGCCACTCTTCTCCTGGTGGGAGATGACCTGGTCAGTTTCTGGGTGCCCAGTGCTGGGAATCACTGTGTGCTCAAAGAAGGGTTTGGTGGGGGGCCTGGGAGCAGGGGACATCTTTGTTTCATTTTAAAAATCTGTAGCTAGCACCTTATCCCCTCTCCCTGATGGCTCTCTGAGGTCTGCAGAGGAGGTTCTGGGACAGTTGCTGCTGTCGTGGGTATGGGGACCGAGTTGGGGTCTGCTCTTGCTCATTGCTCTGTATTGCCAGCAAGGGGAGGTCCCTCTACCTGAGAGTTGCTGCAGAAGTCTGGGATTAGGGGCAAAGCCAAGGGCCCTCTCTGTCTCCAGGTACTTGTGAGCCGAACTTGGTCCCTACTGCTAGGTTCTTCTGAACTCACCTGGGACAATCCCCGTTTGCTTAGGGCCTGTCTTCATCCAGGTTCAAGGTGACTTGCTTGAATGAAGACATTTAAGTGGCAAGGGACAGTGGGTGTCCCTGCTTTGTTCCCACTCTGGGGAGTGTGCCAGCCTCTCATTGCCAAGTACCTTGGTAGCAGTAGGTTTCTGTAGATGTCCCGTGTCTGTTGAGGAACACCCCTTCTACTGCTAGTGCTGAGAGTTCTTAACACAAATGGACATTGGATTTTGACAAATGCTTGTTTTTATTTGTCTTTTGATAGGATCGTGTAGATTTTGATTCTGTAGACTCTTCCTGTGATTAATTGTATTGATTGACTTTCCAACATTAAACCTGAATTTCCTGGATAAAAACCAACTTGGTAATGGTGTAGTGTTCTTTTTGTATGGGCTTTGACTGATTTGGTAAAGTTTTGCTAAGAAACGTTGCACCTAAATTTGTGAGGAATGTCATGTATGGCTTTCTGATAGTGTGAGGCTGGAAGGATGCATGAGTTGGGAGGTGTTCTCTGCCTTTCTAAAGAAAGAGAGAGTATGTAAAACTGGTCTTATTTCTTCTGTGCCTGGTGGATTTTATTAGTTGTTTTCATGAGAAGCCTGCTAACTAGGTTGTGAATTCATTCAATGGCTGCAGTCTATTCAGATTATTTATTTCTTCTTAGGTGAGTGTGGGTATTATGTGTACTTGAAAGAATTGGTTCATTTCACCTAGCTGTTAGATTTACTAACGTGAAGTTGTTCACAGTATTACATTATTTTCTAAACATTAAAGACTTCATCATGATGTGTCTTCTCATTCTTGGTGTTGACAATTCTTATTTCCTTTTTCTTTTCTATGATTAGTTTGACTAGAGTTTTAATAATTTTTTTTATGTCAGACAACCAGCTTTTGGCTACATTGAATTCTTTTTTCCTTTTGGTTGACTGATTTCTGCTCTGATTTTTCCTATTCATTCATTCTATTTGCTTAGTTTTAATTTACTCTAAAGGTAGAAGCTGAGACTTCCCTGGCCTCATATTGATTCTTGGTGTCTTCACATTTTTCTAAAGAGACTTCCAGTGCATCCCCTGGGGTTCCACCTGATGTGGCAAGGTGCAGTGGGTCACAATATGGGGTTGGCAGCAGTAGAGCAGGCAGGTTGGGGCTCACATCTGGAGGTACTGTGAACCCACTTCTGTTCTGACCACTGGTGGTACCATGCTGGCTGGGAAGCCTGGGCAGGAAGTGCCTCTCATGTCACGGCTTGCCAGGGGAGGTGGCCTGAGGAGATGTCACTCATTCTGCAAGGTTCACTTTCTTTAAAAACAAAACAGAATCAAGTGTGGCCTCATGGAGAAAATAAAGGATGGTGCGGGCAGTGTGCATAGCTCTATGTATTTGTCACATTATTTGATGCACTCTTATGTATGTTTGAAAGGTTCCATGTTGGACAAACAAAGAAAGTTCTGATCTAACAGAGCTGCTTCTTTTGCAGCTTGTGTGCTCTTTTTTAGACTTGTAGGCCCAATTGGGGTGTCCTGGGGGAACATATTTACATATCTGCAAATGGCTAAATTCTGTAAGATGTCACAGGACTTCGCCAATCCCTTGGGGAAAAGATTTCTCAAGAAGGTTTTGTAGGTAGGTTGGAGGGAGGTTAGATACAATTAGCCACTTGAAGGCAAATCTGCTTATTACATCACAGACAGGTCACACTGTCCTCTGAAACTGTGTGTGCACCCAGGCATCTCTGGCTCTGGCCATGGACTGCATGTGCTTAGACCTCACATGCATGTGAGCACAAACACACACATGCACGTACACACACACACAAATACCCCTCACCTTGTGGATGTATCTAAAGAGTGGGTGCTGCCAGACTTGGGGTAAAGACACATTTGGAGCAAGCGAAGTGTCCCTGTTCCTCACCCACACCCCTGACTCTCCTAAGCTGCACTGGCTGAAAAGTCCACACTCTGGAGGATGTTTAGTGACAGGTGCTGGGTACCCGGATGGGACCTGTTTCTTCATCTCAGGTTGTCTCCAGGGTGGTGCCAGGGCACCGCTTTTGGGAAGGGCAGTGGGCAGGGTCAGCAGGACAGATTCTGGTGACTGTTAATCTCTGTCTCTGGTCCCCAACAGTGTGGTGGCCATCCAGCAGCAGGCCATAGCACCTGGCCATGCCACCATAAACCCTTTGTTTCAGCTTGTCTCCACCGCTCTATAAGAACCCCACAGACTGTAAGTGAATCACTTTTCTGGTCTCTGAGGCATCTGATAAAGACCTTTTCTCAGTTGTGGACCTTCTTTTTTTTTCCTTTTTTTTTTTTTTAACATTGTGCACTGACTAGGCACCTTCTCCTTGATAACTTGTCTTCTGCTCTCCACTCTTGCATGTCTACAGGGGCAGTCCAGGGTTTCCATTTTTTTTTCCATCTAAAGAATAAGAACCTAGGCAGCAGTGACCCTCGGGTGCCATGTTTCTCCACTCAAGTTCTGGCCAAGGTAGGCCCTGCTTGCAAAGAACATCTTGACCTGTCTGAGGTCCAAGGCACATCTAGTGACTGTTCCCCATGGACTGGGATGGAAACCCAGCACCTGGAATTGGAAACAAGAGGCTCCTGCCAAGCCTGCCCTTCCAGGGGCCTAGGGCCCCAGGCCTGGCCTAACACAAGTGGCAGGCATTGGATGTGAGCAGACCCATGAGGCTTCACGGCCCTGAGTTTCTCCTTTCCAGGGCCATTTGGGGTGGGCAGGTGCTTGGGGAATCAGGGGCTGCTGCCCCTCACCAGCAGCCCTTATCCCCAGCGTGAACCCCATAAGACAGCAGGAAAAGGATCCTGTTGTCTCCTCAAGCAGTCCTGGGCTTGCTGGTGACCAGGCAGAGTGGCTGCTGGCCTTGGAAAGGTAGGTGGACAGGATCGGTGAGGCCAACATCCCAGAACTAGAGCTAGATGGGAGCCCAGCATGGCGGGGAGGGTCTGGGTGTGGTGTTGCTCCCTGCTTCTTTAGCAATGGCCCAGAGTGGGGCTCAGCCAGCCTTTTGTGTCAGGGGCCAGAGTCGTGGGCAGTGAAACCAAGCTTCTCCCATGTTGTCCCTTGGCCCTCACCAGCACTGGGCTTGCTTTCTGCTAGTGGCCCTGTCCCTGTCTTGGGGGAAGGATCACAGTCCCGTGGTGGAGTTCTTCTATGCTGCATTGTGTGTGCCCTTGCTGTCACCTCAATGCCCCGTTCCCTGGTTGTTATGGGGACTAAACAGAGTGGTGTAGGTGGGAGGCAGAAGCCACTGACACTGGGAGCATCGTAGGCCCTCCAGTTCTTCACTGAGCAGCGGCGTGGGGAGAACGGGGCTGGGAAGCAGTGGATCTTGGCTGCTGCTGCGAGAGAATCGGGTTGTGGGAAGGAGCCTGGAGTGGGAGAGAAGGGCTTCCCAGGGGCCTTGGCTGCCAGGCGGGCCCTGGGAGCAGCCTGGGTGCAGGGTATAAGCAGGATTGGGGTCTTTAGTGTGAGGTTTGGATGTTCGCCTCTCCCAGGCCTCACTGAGCACTCATTTCCTGGGTGTCTGGTCCAGGGCATGACCCCACACCAGAGCTGGATTTGGGAACTTAGGACATAAGCGAGGGGCAAACATCAAGGCTAACACAACTAACTGATAGCCTGAAAGCCAGGAAGAGATAGGCGACGCCTTGGCTGGGCAGGGCTCTGGGAGAGGGGGCTGCTCTGGCCCCGCTGTTGAGCCTGGGAGGCTGCGTAGTATCAGTGGGCTTGGTGGGCACAGGCTGCCTCAGGAATTCAAAGCAGAGATGTCAATTACTGTGTATGCATGTGGAGTTTTTATTTTCTTTTAATCTTCAAAAACCAGATTTTTGACTTAGCTTATCTCGCTTTTTAATAGATTAACATTTTAAAAAATTATCAGTTATTTATACATGTCTTAGACTAGTCTTGTTTTTTGATCTCTTGGCTTAGATTTAGGTTTGTTGAGGTCTAAGTCATATAGGGAGATATAGGGTTCAATAGGTCCTGAGAAATTCTCACAGTCATAAAACTACCCTGAAATCCAGATTTAGGATGGTCCCATCACCCACCAAATCCCTTGGTACCCCCACGCTGCCAGCCCCCCACCCACCCACTCCAGCACCTGGGAACGCAGAGATGTTTCTGTCCCGCGCTCAGCCTTTTCCGGGCGTCACAGGAATGGAATTTTGCAACATGGACCCCTGCGCCTGGCTTCCATCACTTAGCATAATTCATCTGAGATTCATCCACATTGTAGTCTGCATTCAGTAGTTTGTTTCCTTTTATTTGGAAAGGATAAAATGTACTGCAGTGTGTTTATCCATCTACATGTCCATGATGGACATGTGAGCTCTTTCCAGTTTTCAGCTGTTATGACTTAAACTGCCATGAATGTTGCACACAGGTTTTGGAGTAATCATGTGTCTTCGTTGTTCTCGGGTAAATCCCTAGGAGTGAACTTGCTGGATCCTGGAGTTGCTATATCTTTCCCTTGCTGTGCAACTGCCAAATTGTTCTGCAGAATGGTCGTCCTGGTTCTCACTCCGACCATTGCTTCATGAGCGAGTGTTATGGCAGCTGTGATTCTCACCAGCACTTAGTATTGTCTGCTTTTTAAGTTTTTGCCGTTCTAATTGTGATTCTAATCTGCATTTCCTTAGGAACTAATGACACTGAGCATATTTACCTTCTATATGTCTGCGCTGACGAAGTATTTGTTCAAGTGTTTGTGGATTTTAATAACTGGGCTGTTTGTCTTCTTAATTTTGAGTTGGAATAGTTATGTCCATATTTCTAGATATAGGTCCTTTATCAGTACTGTGTTTCGCAAATATTTTCTCCCAATCTGTGGCTTTGTCTTAACAGGATCTTTCAAAAGAGCAGCAGTTTTTAATTTTGATGAAGTGTAATTCATCAGGGTTTTTTTTCCCCCCTGTAAGGTTCATATTTTTTTGTGTTCTAAGAAATATTTTCCTAATCCAAGGTTACAAAGCCTCTTCTTCTGTTTTCTGTAGAAATTTTATAGTTTCACATTTCTTGTTTAGATCTGTGATTCATTTCAAGTTTAATTTTATATATGGTGACAGGTAGGGAGCGGGGTTAAATCTTTTTGCATGTGGTTATCCTGTTGTCCCAGAGACTTTTTCTTTCCATGGAATTACTTTGGCACCTTTGATGAAAATCAGTTGCCCATGTGTGTGGGTCCGATTTCTGGACTTTGTAATCTGTTCTGCCAGTAAAGTGCTGTCCTGATTAGTGTGACTTTTATACTAAGCCTTGAAATCAGGTCCTGTTAATCCTCCAATTTTGTTCATTTTCAAAAGTGTGATGCCCTGCCAGAGCCTTCCCATTTCTCATGTAAATTTTGGAATCAGCTCGTTGGTTTCTATCGAGAGAGAGAGAAAGAGAGAGAGAGAGAGAGAGAGAGAGAGAGAGAATGACTGACTGCTGGAATTTTCATTGGCATTGCATTGATGTATGGGTGGATTTGGGTATCATACATGTCTTAATAATACTGAATTTTCTGATCCAGGAACATAAAACCTCTCTTCGCTTCCATATTTTTAAATACCGATCATGAGTGTTCGGTAGTTTGTCAGGACAAAGGACACATCGAATTTGTTAGATTCATTACTAAGTACTTTGTGTTTTTTGAAGTTGTTGAAATGATACTGCTTTCTCAGTTTCAGTCTTGGATTGTTGCTGGGATATAAAAGTACAATCGATTTTTTTTGGTATATTTATCTTGTGTCATGTGAGTTTGCTAGCTTTACTTACTAGTTTTAGGAGGATTTTACTTCATACATTTTTGTAGCCTCTTTAGGATTCTCTATGGAGACTATCATGTGCCAGATAAAGTCAGTTTTATTTCTTGCTTTTCAATCCATATGCTTTTTATTTTTGTTTTGTTTTGAGTGCAACAGCTTTGGCTTCCAGGTTGACATTTAGTGGTGAGGGGACAGCAGACTTTGCAGACACTGAGAGCAGAGCATTCAGTTTGGAGACATCTGGCTGTCGGTTATGGGGGGTGCTATTTTTCAGACTAAGTCCCTTTTCTTCCTAGTTTGTTAGGAACGAGAGGGTGCAGAATGGTTGCTGAGTTTTGTCAAATGCTTTCTCTGCCTCTGTGGGGCTAGTCATGGGTCTTTTTTCTTCCTTATCTTATTAATCTGTGAATTGCACTGATTGATTTTTGGAGTAAAACAACCTGAATCCTTCCCAGAAAGCCCCTTGGTTGTGATGCATTTAAAAATCCATATGTGGTTTCCTTGCTTTGCTACAATTCTGTGAAAGTCATTTGCGTCTGTGTCCAAGCAGGATGGCATCTGTAGTCTGCTTGTCTTTGTATCTTTGGCATCAGAGGGTGGATTGGGAAATGAACTCTGCTTCTCCATTTTAGGAAGGGTTTGTGTAGAACCACTAGCTTTTCTTCCCTCAAGGTTGCATAGTTAGAACATGTGAAGCCATCCAGGAGTTTTCTTGGTGGGCAAGTTTTTCATTAGAAACTCAATAGACCCAGGACTTTCCAGGTTGTCTGTTTCTTCTTCACTAAGTTTTGCTGTTGGTGATTTTGACAGTTATTTGTGGTCTCAGCCCAAATTTAGAAACAAGACTGTTTTAGGATGGGGGATCATTCTTGAGTGGGTTAGGGGCTGTCGGACTTGCAAATGTCTGAATGTACCTCTCTGCAGAGGGCCCACTCCAGTACCCTGAGAGAGTTCCCAATGGGCAGCTGCCCCTGCCCCCTCCCCATCCATGTGCTGCTGGCCGTCCCCAGGATAGCCCTCTATCCTGGGGCACCCTATGCACAGTGGGGGCTGGGGGAGAAGGGGACAGAGACCAAACCTCTGCTCACTTCTGTCTTTGCTCCCCAGGAAGGCAGCCCCTTCTCCCAGGAATGAAATCCAAGGAGGCAGGCAGGGCCTCAGAATCCATGACAAGTCTGCTTTTGTGTCTCTCGTTTACTGTGTAAACTTCAGCCCTGAAACAACACACATCCTTCTGAAGTTGTTCACATATTAGCTCTTAAAACAGCAAAATCTGTGCACAATTTCCTCTCAATCCCTTAAAACATTCCTGAAAGGAGGAAAAAAAACTGTTTAAATTCTCCGCCTGTCATTAAAATCTCTAGATTTGCAGAATGAGCAAGGCACCCAACAGTCAATACACAGAGGAGATGGCCGCACTCACATACGCACACGCCAGCCCACATGCGTGGGCACCATGTGGCTTTCCTGCCCTGTGCTTTACAGGTCCCTAAATTGCTGGAGGTGGGTATAGCCCCTCAACCCCTAATGCGGGGAGCAGGGTCCAGAGCAGTGGCCCAGGCACTGCAGCCTGCCATCACGAGGCCCATTCATGCCTGAGTCTCTTGCTTTGCTTAAACTTGGAGTCTTGGCAAAAGTCTTTACTAGGACATTTTTAGAAACATGGCCTCCCGGCAGATAAAAATGCCCCTCCCCCTTCATCCCATCTTGGCCCCAGCTAAGGGAGCTATGACTTTGGTGGGATTGGCAGCCATCAGCAGAGGGGTCCCTTGCCTGAACGTAAGTCCCTATGTAACTGGCCTGGAGACGGAAACCGCCTGCCTGGGGAAGATGAGGGATTTTCTTTAAATATGTGTAAAGCTGACTGCTAGTTGGCAGATGGTGTCTGCAGCCTGGAGCAGGCAGTCTCGGGGCCCCCCATCCCACCACAAATTGCAGGGCAGCCAACTTGGACCACTTCTGTGCACGGAGGCCCTGATAGGATTCGTGGGGGACTGCCATAGTGTGGGGCCCAGGAGGAACCTCACAGCCTGTTTTCCAGGCAGCTCTGTCTGCCTTTCTGACTAGTTAGACTTCCCTACACACACCCGAGCCTCTGCTCTGCTGGTCCTCCACCTGGGATGCCTCTCAGGCTCTTTGAGTTTTATCTTCAGAGCCCAGAGTTCTCTGTGGCGGGGAAGTGCCAGGCCGCTGTGCGCCTGTGAGAAGGGAGAAGGTGGTGTCTCACCCCAGCCTGTGGGAATCCTTCCTGGGAACGGGAGATTCTGGCCTGAGGCCTGGGCCCTGGGCATCTCTAGAGACCAATGCCAGTTTCTGGCCTGGCCTTGGTAACAATGTGGCAACTGTGAGTGCCACTTGCCATCTCTTGCAGGCCAGAAGTCAAAGATGATAGCGTGGGCAGCGCTGTTCCTCTGGAGGCTGTGAAGGAGAATCTGTCCAGGCCTCCCCCAACGTTGTAGAGGCCACAGGCCCTCTTCAGCATTCCTTGGTTTATAGAATGATCACCTTGGCTTCTTTGTGCTCACCTGGTGTTCTGCCTGTGCGTGTGTGTGCCTTTGTGCCTGAATTTTCCCTCTTCATAAAGTCATTGGTCGTACTGGGTTGGGGCACTACTCCATGTGACCTACCCCATGTAACCTCATCTTACCTAATCATGCCCACAACAGTCCTGTTTGCAAGATGGTCACACACTTTTTCCAAGACAGAGACACTGTTGGGTTTGGGATGTCAACCCACGAATTAAAGGTAACACAATTCAACACATAAGCCTCACCCTTCAGAGGATGCTTTAACCCAGGGGTCTTTAATCCTCACTCCATACTCTGGCTGCTATCCTGTAAATAAAGTGTTATCAGCACACAACCAGAACCAGGTACAATCACGAATGCGTTATCTCTGGCGCCTTTGTGCTTCCTGGTTGGGACAGAGACCATGTGGCCTGCAGAGGCTCAAGTACTTACTCTTGAGCCTTTGAGAAAAAGCCTGTGCCCTGTTCTCAAGCCATAAAAACAGCACTGGGGAATGATTCTGTTCTGCAGAGAGACAGTGACAGAGGTGCAGGGAGAGGATGAAACAGACCCACACACGTTCTTGTCTTTCTGGGAAGAAAGCTTTCGGGAAATCGCCTTAGTGGAAACTGCTTTCAGATAAGAGCAGATTTAGTTCTGTATCTAAGGAGCTAGTGGAATGGGAAGAGAGCAATGCGACATCCAGCCTCAGGAGATAAGAAGGGAAGGGAATGGGCAATATGTTGATTATCTGAGCAGCTCTAAGGAAAAGGAAAATGAAGCAGAGTAAAATACAAATATAAAGATAGAACAAATCAAGTCAAATGAATCCAGTTTTACATTAAATGTATGTGCCCTGAATTCTTCTGTTAAAACACAGGAGACTGTCAGAAGGGTTTATTTATTTGTTTATGTAGGGCTGGGTTTAAAACCCAGGGCCCTGTGCATGCTCATTCTACCACTGAACTACTTTGTAAGCTTGTTTTTCATTTTAGATTTTTTATTTTTTTCGAGACAGGGTCTCACTATGTAGCTGGACTTGAACTCACTTATATAGCCCAGATTGGCCTCAAACTCACAGTGGTCCTCCTGCCTCAGCCTCCCAAGTGCTGGGATTACATAGGTGCGCCACCATGCCCAGCTGTTTTTATTTTTAAACAGATGCATCACTCAATAAAATTAAGTAAGGCCAGCTGCCAGGTGTGGTGGCACATGCCTGTAATCCCAGGACTTGGGAGACTGAAGCAGGGAGATCACTGAAAACTCAAGGCCAACCTCAACTACATAAATGAGACTCTGTCTCAAAAACCCACAGTGCCAGGTGTGGTGGCACACGCCTTTAATCCCAGCACTCAGGAGGCTGAGGTAGGGGGAGTGTTGTGAGTTTGAGGCCGGCTTTGGCTACAACGTGAGCACAAGGCCGACCTGAGCTACATAGTGCGACCCTGCCTCAAAAACTAGGGCCAGGAGTTTGGCTCAGTGGCTTAAGCGCCTGTCTGGCAGGTGTGAGGTTGTGAGTTCAATCCCTGGTGCCACAAAAAACAAAAACAAACAAAAAAAAACCCCCACAACAACAACCCCCCCACACACACACCAAATAAAACTCCCAAAATAAAAGAATTATTACAGCAAACCAATAATGGACAGTTGAAGAATAAAAGAATGGCTAAAAAAAATTTTTTTAACAACTATATACAAAGATAGAAAAAAAAAACAAAACCAGGAGGGGCCAGTGTTAACAACATGGAGGCCCACTTAAGGTAAGTGTGGGTGACACACAGCTCTGGATTTAGAGGAGGCTTAGTTATAAATGCTAAGACATCAAACAGCAGAAAATATGTAAAAGCAGAATAATTAGTAGTGTATAAGGAAAAGTGGGTTAAATGTGATAGCTGTGAGATTTCAACACAGCTCCCTCGGAGTAGAATTCTAGCAGACATGAAAAAAAAGCAAGGATGTAGACAGCGAGATATGTGGCCGCTGCCAACAGTTTCTGAGCCTCAACAGTAATCTGGAATAACTATTCTCCTTATCTACAGCTATGGAACAAACATCCACACGTATAGTCCTTTCAAACAGCCAGCAGAGCTCTCTGCTCCCCATGCCGCAGTCCAGGGCGGCAGGGGTGGGTGCCCATCGCTGCCCCGTCCTTTGTTGGCTGGGGCAGCTCCAGTTCCAAAACGGCACACTAAGGGGCTGGGGGGTCCTCAGCACAGGCCTCCCCTGCTGCATAGCTCCCTCACAGCCCGGCCCAAGAAGGAACATTCCAGGAGACAGGAAGTACCAGGAAACTGTAGCATCCTTCGCTGAGTTCTTCTGGTTGCAAAGTCCAGATTCCGTGGGAGCGGTGGTGAGGAATGTCAGCACCGTGTTTTAAAACCAACTCCGTAATTCCGGATCCCAATAATAGAGATGTTTTGTTTCCTGATGCCCATGGGACACTAAGGAAACCAATCCTTTATGTGGCCATTAAAAAAGAAAAAACAGAACTCTAGCATGCCTCAAAACATCAAGATTTAATTGACCATGTTCTCTGATCAACACCCAATACAATTTAGAAATAAATTAATATAGTAAAAACAAAAAACCCAAAACCAATTATTGCACTATTCTGGGATTAAGGAACACTATCCTTAGTATGAGAAAGAGAGCGAGCCAAGGTGGAGAAGCCGGTTGCCTGGGGAGGGATGCATAGCTGGGCCTCTGCATGTGGAAAGACACATCCCGTCCCTCCCAGGGAGGCTCTTGCTGCCTCCTTTCCCCCTCACCCACCATGGACCACTGCAGACACCTGCCTTCTCGCACTGTCATGCTGCCGTCCATGTCACTGTCTGGAGGCTTCGTGGGTAAGCTAAAATCCATCTATTAAATTAAAAAATAGTGACGTGTGTAATGCGTTGTGCCAACACACCCTTCTGTGCACTTTCTGTGTACCTACCCACTGCTAGGTGAAGGCTAGATTCAGTATTCTGGGGCTGGCGGGGGACTGCGTGGCTTTCCCTTGGGCGGGCACTGGTTGGGTTGGCCTGTGGGCTTCCTCCTGGCACCATCTGCCTCCCCAGTCCCAGCCAGGTGTCAGTTTGCCTCTGAGCCCCATGTCCGCCTCCTGACCTTGAGAACACCCAGGCGGGGAGGAAGGGAGCTGGTAATGCATGGGTACCCCCACCTCACTGGCTTGCTGCAAGCTGGGTCCCAGGGCTAGAAGCACCTCATTAAACCACCTGAAATGCATGTAACTCTAGTCGGCCTCCATAAGGCACTGGCAGTGCAGTACATGTGAAATTAAAATTACCGAGGGGCCCTGTTCTCCTCCCACTGTGGGTGGGCAGCCACTTTCAGAGGCTGAGTCCGGAAGCTCACAATCCTGGGAAAGATTTGGCCCTGATGATAATGGGCCCAGGAATGTGCTAGGCTTGAGGGTGTGGTCCAAGGCTCTTGTCTTGACCTTCTCCCCTCTCCTACCAGAGACAAACACCTCCCCCACCACCACTGCCCCAGACACGCACTGTGCACACAGGGCTGGAGCTTCCAGCTGCCTTCTGCTTGGACCCACTTGCATTAGGTATGTGAGTGACAGGATTACAGATAAGAATGCCAGACTAGGAGGCCTGGAATGGAGCTCTGAGCTGGCAAAAGAAATCACTTGAGCCTTGGCATGCAGGCTTTCTCCTTTGCAAGGTTTGCTCAAGTAGCGTCCCATGTACAATAAAAGTACACTTTTGTTGCTATCTGAAAGACTGTTGGGTATCCTAGAGGAGCTAGGAGAAGGTCCTAGGAGGTGGTCTGTCTGCCTTGGAGCTGGAGCAGCCAAGACTCGGTGGACTGGCCAGTAGGTCTGGAGGGCTGTAGTGAGATTGGATATAGCTCCTGCTAGAATGTGGCACGGACCCCAAGGGCAACCAGGGAGGTAGACCCAGGACTGAGGAAGAGCAGGAAGATCTAGACCTCAGTACCCAGGGAACTGCTAGGGCTGCTTTGGTATGGAACAGAGGAAGAGGAGATGGCCAGCTCCTGTGGCTTCAGCCTCAAGGAAGCTTCTCCAGACAACCCACAGTGGACACTGGGCGTCATGCCACCTGCTAGAGTGGTGTCCGGGATGGGCGGACCAGATGACAGCTGTCGCCCACTTGCAGGGCCTGGCTGCCTCATGGATGGGAACGCCCCTCCCCATGGCAACAGAGCAAGCCTCACAGCCTCTCTTGCTCAGTGTGGAGAATGGCCGCCTGGACAGCTGGCAGGTGGAGCTGGTTCTCTGGGGAAAGAGGCTCTGTGCTGCCCAGAGTTGCCCCAAAATCAGGACTGCCCTGGTGAGGACACAAAGCAGCTGCCAACATGCAGCCCATGGTGTCTGGAACCTGCTTCCTGCATGGGCTTTGCTGCCCTTTCCCCCAAGGAGGCTGCTGCCTCCAGTGCTATTTTATAGCTAACAGGCCTTCGTGGGCACTCAGGGCTGGTGGAGGGAGAGGCTGGTTCCTGGGTGTATGGTCCTGTACCTTGGGGGCCTCCTCTGCCCCTCTGTGTCTGCTGGGGACCACAGGGGCCTAAATGTCCTGCTGACTTATTCTGCACCTTGGACTGTCAGGTCTTGGGCAGGATATGGAGGGGCCCATGGTCAAGACCGTGGCTGCACGTCTAGTGGGTCTAAGGAGCGACTGAGCCTCAGGGATCCAAGGGCTGACAGGGCACAGTGGGGTGTCTGAGCAGTGCCCATAGTCAAGCGCCATTTGAGAGGAGGAGTAGTAGCAGCAGGAATCACTTCCCCAGCAAGTCGTGGCTCTGTCCCTTCTGCAAAGGGATCCAAGGGCAACTGAACCCTGACTCTGTGTATCCTCTGCTGGTTCCTCAGAGTCCGTGCAGCCCCAGAGCTTACCTGGACCCCTGGCGCCACTCTGGCAGGCTAGAGAGCTAGTGCTCCCCAGGGTGGGTGGCAAGCGTGGCCTGAGGGCTCCAGCTGTGCCCAGCACATGTCAGCGGGGGCCCATGGGCTCTCAGTGCAGGCTGGCGGCTGGGAGCAGCTGGCCACAGGCAGGCCCCGGAACAAAGGGCGCTTTGAGCAGCCTGCATGCCTGCACCGCGTCTCCGGCCAGCTGACCCCCCCGGGAATGCCGAGGATGGCGCTCTCTGCGGCTTATCATGGCCCACGTGGAGTTGGAACAGTTGGCCCCCAAGCCCGCTGGCTCGAAGACTGTCTGCTGGAGTCTGTGCTGTGGGGGCCACTGCCCCCCATCGGGAAACCCTCGGGCTTACGGCAGGGCCACTGTACAGGTTTCTCAGCTGTGCAGGAGGGCAAGAGAGAGTGAAGTCCTAACCCTTGCTCCTACAATACTCCCTGCCTTGGTGGTGGTCTGTGAGGGGCCTGGTGCATGCCTGGAACTCTAGCAAGGAGTCTCCTATGTCCGTGTCGCTGATCTGCCCTGTCCAGAGTGCACAAGCTACCAGGGAGTCCAGCCTTTCATGACCATGGCTTTGCAGGCCTACCTACCTGCCTGCACTACCAGGGCCCCCAACCAAAAACACAGCCATTAATCCTCTGTAGGTAATCTTGCAACCCTCTTTAGAACGATTACTTCATTAAAAAGAATAGAACAGTAACTTCAGAGGCACTAAAATTAATCATGATAAGCATCTATGAGGCTTCTTTATTGTTTAGCAAACAAACACAACAGTCTTTCATCCAAAGGTTCTGGGCAGAGACTAAGCTGGGTGCCCTGTAGGTGCCCTGTGCCCCCTGTTGGTGCGGGAAGGCCTTGGAGCTCTAAATCACACGGTGCCAGCAGCACAGAACTTCAAAACACTTGGGGCCTTAGAAAAGCTCCCAACATTGTGGATTCACCAACTGATAAGAACGAAACAATAGATAAGACTGTGGCCTGGCGACCTTCATCCTTCTCAGCGAGCGGTGAGGGATGGTTCCATGGGGATTGCGAAATGCAGGAGCCGATGCCCAACCTTTCCCCTTCTGTACACTTGAAGTAGGAAACTCAGATAGGCACCTCCCCTGCTCAGCATTTACCTTAGCCCTGTGGATTTGGGCTGGGCTGCTGCTGCCGCCACTGCATCCCCTGAGCCCCACACACAGGTAGAGCTGGTATGGGCATAACAGTGTGTGACTGGGAATATGACAGCATGCTCCAGGCCGGGCTGTTCCTCTGGAGGCTCTGAGCTGTCTTTTCCTTCAATGTCACCTGCTGTCATCCTTGGATCCAAGTTGAGGGTCACAATGTCTATCTGCCAAGTGACAAGGTTACACTATGCACAGTGAAGTCTTTGGTGACAGAGTGACTACCTTACCGTGTCCCTGTCAACATTCAGAACCCAAGTGCCACAAGCCCAGTTCAACACACGTTTGGTTGACATGCTAGTGAGACAGGAGTCTGGGTACTGGTCCTCACTTTCCCCATCCTGCCCGTCTGTGCACATGACCTCAGCCCCTCTGGCTTCCTGAAAAAGGACTGCGCGGAGGTCGGAGGGACACGTCGCAGCCGGCAGCGCGTGCTCAGTCATCTTGCTCAGTGCTGAGCTAACAGAAGTCTGAGGATTCAGAGCCAAAGCCCTGAGGGCAAGTATAGAGGCTGTTCCAGGGCCACAGGCCAAGATGTGGCAGAGACTGAGGCCCACAGGAGACCTAACCAGAGGGGAGCAGGAGGCACCAGATCTATTATGGTAAAGCACATGCTGTGAAATTCACTGCATTAACCCTTTTAAATTCAGTGCAGTTTGGTGGTGGTTAGTGCATTCACAGGTTCCATGACCACCACCTCAGTCTATCTCTGGAAATTTTTCACCACCCCAAAGGGAGACCCATGTTCATTAACAATCACTCCCCATCACCCCTCTCCAGCCCCATTTTTTTTTTTACCATGGTAAAATACATATAAAATTCCCCAGCATCAGTGCACGGTGAAAGGGCATTACACACACTTGCACCATTGTGCAGCCATTGCCACTGTCTATCTCTAGGACTCTTTCATCTCCCCAGACCAAAGCTCTGTCCCCATTAGACACTGACTCCCCAGCCCCTGGCTCCCCCATCCTGGATCTGACTGCTGTTAGCATCTCCTATGAGTGGGGTCACACAGTATTTGTCTTTCTGGGCCCGGCCCATTCCACTGAGTGTCACATCCTCAAGCTTCATTTGAGTTGCAGCGTGCATTTTAAGGGACCATGTCTTACTCTTTTCTCATCTTTCTGCAGACAACACCTTTTGGCTGTTGTGAATGAAGCTGCCGCAGGGTGCCATGCTTAGCTCTTATTAGGTCCCTACCTTCAGTTCTTTTGAGTGTAAGCTCGGAAAGTGGAGTTGTTGGGTTGTACAGTAATTGTGTCATTTTGTAGGCTGGTTTCTTTATTCTTTTTTTTTTTTAAAGACTGGTTTTTGGAGTAGTTCAAGGTTCGCAGCAGGATTGAGTGGATGGTAATTTCACATTCATGCTGAGAAACCTCTAGGGTTTTCCACAGGAAGTGGCTGTGCCATTTTCCATGCCCCATCTGCAGTGTTTGGTGACAGGTCTGTGCCTGCCTCATCAGTCCTTGGTGTTTTCCATCCATCTTCCTCATGATGGGCTGGGTGTGAGGTGGCGTCTCGCTGGGGTTTTGATGCGTGTTTCCAATGATTCATGACACTGGGCATCTTCTGGCCCTTGGCACAGCATCTTTAGAAAAATGTCTATTTTGGTCCTTTGCTTTTTGTTTGTTTTTAATTGGGTTGTTAGGCGCTTTGTTTTTAAAAATAATTTTTAAGTTCCACAAATAATACCACTCAGAACCAGCGTTTAAGAGCTGCCAGGTGTAAGACAGGAGATTCCAGCATGGGTCTGGACCTAGGCTTCAGGAGATGGAGCCAATGTGTGAGCTAGGGCTAGTGTGTAAGAGAATGGCAGGTTGCAGAGGGTCTTAGGTGGTTGGGCCCCAGAACCATCCATTTCCAGACCTTCTCAGGAAACCCAGCAGTTGACCACAGGGCTCAGCCTGAGGAACAGCATGAATCTGGAGACAGGAGGACATGGATGCCGGGGACTCACATCCTGTGCCTGTGGGGCTGGCTCATGCCCTGCTCTGGCCTACACTGGTTGGATACCGTCCTGTGCCTGTCATCTTTGTTAGATGACTGTCAGGGTGGCAGGTGGTTCTCATTACTCCATGTGGCCCAGGTCTATCTTCCCAGCTCACTCCAGGGGATCCAGGGGACCTCTCTGACCTGGCCCTGCCATGCTGGTGGCTCTCAGCTCTCTAGGTCACCCTCGCTCCCAGGTCTCCCCTTACACCTCGGTATCCTCCAGCCACGGCCTGCAACCATCTTCCCATAGTCACAGGCTACTCCTAGAGACCCCACTGTCCCCATGCAACTCCAGTAATGCTGTGTGTGGCAGCAGTCAACCCTCCATGGTGGGGATGGCCTTATCTATCAGTGTCCACTCTCAAACCCGAGGACATCTGTGCTTTTTCTTGTCTGAGCCTCTGCCATGGACTCCATCCCTTCCCTGTCCTGACATAGGATCTCAGGATGAGCTGGGCTGTCCTCCCCTTGGGATGGGAATAGCCATCACTGGCCCTGCTGTGGAGCTGTAGGGTTGGTGTTCGTTGTGCATACCTGTCTCAGGGTCTCCATGAAGCCCCTGCTGACAGAAGGTGGTGTTGCTTTGATCTCAGACACAGTGGCCAGGGAAGAGGCCTCTGTCCCTTTGGTCTTATTGTGGTTTCAATGAAGATCTCAGGCCCCTTGGCCCAAGGTTGTCTCTCCTCCTCTTATCTGTGGAGCAGAGCATAGAGCACACTCCATTCTTGGGCACCATGTGCCTGATCCAGATCTCGAAAGACAGATGAGCCTCAGGCCCATCCCTGCCAAGGTGGAGGGCAGTTGGGTTACCCTTTGACTCTGGACTACTGAGGCTAGGCTGGCATCCCTGGCCAGAGCTGGGCAAAGGTGTCTCTGCTTTGGATCCAGGGGTGCTGGCCCTGAATCAGGGTGGCTGTTATGTGCCTTGGAGGTCAGCCCTTCTGCAGGGCCCATCCTTGCCAAGTACCAGCACCCTAGGGTCCCAGCATGGCCTTGGTCCTGAATGCCATCCCACCCAGCCCTGCCCTGTGTGTGAGGCCAGTGAAGCTGGAGATGGTTTTATCTCTGAATAAACTTCGGATCCTTCTGTGTCTGATCTGGGATATGACTATTTTCCTCAGTTCCATCCTTGCTGGCCAGCAGCTCCACACAGATTAACTTGGCCCTACCTACCCTGTACCAGTGATCAAGCCCTTCCCAGGTGGGCCTTACACTGTGTCCTCAAGCCAGTTGGGACTGGGGAACCTCTGTCATTTTAAAATATCCTTCCCACCTCATCCCTCCAGAGTTGTGTGCCTCTGTCTCTGCAGCTGCCTCCCAAATAGGTTCTCCCCAAGTGTTAGACCAGGGTCATTGGAGGGGGCCTGTAGCCACCAAAAGCCATCCCTGACAGCTATTTACATCAAGGTGTTTTCTAAGAACTGCTTAGCAGTTAAAATCTGCTTCGGAATGTGAATGATAAACACAAGTATTTCAAAATAAGACAGGTCTGCTGAGTAACCATCCGCCAGTCACATGTGGGCCCTTAGAGCGAGGAAGGAAGCCTGCTACCTGTGGGGTGTTACTGTTCCCCATCAGGACCACCAGGTGTCAGGTGAGCTGTCCCATCCCAACTCTGCTAGAAGTCATGGGCACCTGTGACTCGGCGTTGAGGGCAGAGAGCCTGGGCTTCGTGTTGACCAGAGACACACGTGGTACCGTGGCTCAGCATTCCTGCCAGGCCACGATCTCGGGACACAAAGACGAACCAAAGTTCTTATTACTGGACAGCTCGAGATTTACTTGCTTGTTCCCTCCTCTTTCCCTCCCTCTTTTCTTCTCTTCCCTCCCTTCTTTCCACAAATCTATACTAAATGTCAGCTAGGGTAGGCAGTGTTCTAGGATTGAGAATGGAATGGACAGGACCACTGTGGCCTCTCACTGGTGGGTTTAGCCAAAGCCCCTGTCCCCAAGGAGGGCATAACCATCGCACACATTCTACTCCTGCAGGATTCTGTGTCACACACCAAACAGCTTTGCAAGAGGAAGGGACTCAAGTGTCCCAGTTTTCTCCTGTTATCCACCAAGCTTGCTCCAAACAAGTTGGATGGTATAAATGCTATTTTGTCCTAATTAACAGCATTTGGGAGCCAGCAATGGTGGCGTCCAGCACCCTCTCATTGTGGACTCCCTGGCAGGGAACTGGTGGGGGTCAGGGCCAGGTAGTGCCACCCATTGGACCAGAAGTTCCCTCTAGGCCGGGTTCCCAAGGGAGGAAAGGCAGGGAGCCAGCTGGAAGCAGGCCTGAGAAGTAAAATGTACTGCGGCTCCATGGCTTTGTGACTTTGCGCAGTCCCTTTTCCCATGTGGGGATCAGTTTAGCCTCTTAACCTCAGCCTCCCCTGAGGGCCTTTTGCATGCCGAGGCCGGCTGGGAGCTGGGCATGTGGGTCCCAGGCAGCTGCATGCTGAGTGTCACCACGGGCTATGCGTCTGTGCACTGAATCCTCACCATTGCCCACTAAGATGGCTGTCACTGCTGTCCACGTGTTACAGCTGAGGAAACTGAGGCCAGAGTTCCCAAATCCATGCCCAGGGTGTGGAATTCAGTTCTTAGGGTCATCAGCCTACACTTCCTATCCTTCTAGAAGATGCTGCCTTCTGGGCTTGGGGTTGAGGGGGATGTGGTACAGCAGCACCAATCACATGTAAAGGCGAGGTGGCCATGGGGACCACCTGCATAGCACCTGAGGCCTGAGGACCAGCCCCAAGCTACCCCGGATGGAGCAGATGGGAAGGGCTTCTCACTTAGACCCCCCAGTTTCCTGTGATGGGGCCAAGACTGAACCTAGATTGCCTAAACAGCGTGGTGAGCCTAGGCTGTGCTGCCACTGGCCACCCTACAGGAGGCCAGCCATTGCTTTCCCCTCCAGATAGGTTCATGTGATAGGTCCCTGGGGCCCATGTGGAGGTGAAGCACTGGCCACTTCTCCCCAGGGTGTTGGGTCCCCAGCTTGCCAATCAGGGATGAGGCCCCGACCAGTATCTTGACCTCCCACTGTTGTTTCCAGGCTTTGAGCAACTGCTCCTCCAGCCTCTGTCACCATAGCACTGGCAGTCAGCTGCACAGGCCTCCAGACTGTCACTAATCGAATTCTACCTCACCTCTGGGAACTGAGTCTGGCTGCAGGAACCATCTGCCTAGCTGCTCATTGCATTGAGAGAGCTAGTGGCCCTACTTTCCTTTTGAACATGGTTTTTATACCACCCTTTTTCGTTTGTCCATCATCCACCATCTACCCACCTTTCTGTCCATCTGTGGTAACCCACTTGTTAGCCTGTGACCATCTAGTTTGCCCCACTCCCTCACTCCTGTGAGTGCCCTGACTTGAGAGCACTCAGGGGACAGTGTATGCTTGAGGCCTGGGCTGTATGGAAAGACCCCAGGGGAGTTCTTTCAAGGCAGATGTGGCATCTGTCTCTGGCTCCCTTGGCCCTGCTGCCCTGCTTCCCCAATTCCTGGAGCTCTTGTGCCCAGGTCTCAGGGAAAGCCAAAAGTGGCGGGTGTTGTGTCCCTCATGGTGGGCAGTGCTGTGAGGTGAAAGGGGACAGTCCCACAAGGACAGATGCTCTCTAACCCCACGTCTTGGAGCATGTGCTGTAGGGCCTCAGGGGTTTAAGTTGATTCTGGCTGGAGAACACAGGCCCGAAGACATCCTGAAGGCAGGTGGGGGCACTGGCACAGAGCTGCCCTCAGCCCTGCTGTGGGGTTCCCTGCCCAGTCGGGCCCAGTCTGAAGAGCAGCAGCCCCACTGTGTGTCTGCAGTTGGGGACCCTGGCCTCCGGGTAGTCTCCGAATAGCCTTCCGTGCAGGCTTCTACAGGGGGAGACCAGTGTGCTGCTCTGGGGGGGGGGTCCCTTTGTAGAGGGATCCCACCCACCTATGGCCACCTGAATGAGTCGCAGCCTGGGGAGACCTCACCTGCCTTCTTCCACAGGAGATTGTCCTGGTGGTGTTCTTTGGAACAGAGTACGTGGTCCGCCTCTGGTCTGCAGGCTGCCGCAGCAAGTATGTGGGCATCTGGGGCCGCCTGCGTTTTGCCCGGAAGCCTATTTCCATCATCGGTGAGTCCTACCTAACCCACAGAATACTTCACCAATCTCTATATCAGGAAGGACCCCCACATCATGACCATCACCAGAATATGTCCCCCTGTGACCAAGAGCCTACTCCCACTCTGCCTACCCACAACAGGCCAGGACCCCACAGCCAGCAAGGGGTGACCACCCACTTCTTGCAGCCTGGGCTACCTCCACACTAAGATACTGCTAATGGAGTTTGGCCCTTCTCAGATTCTCAATTCTGAGGACCTTCCTTCTCTGCACAGCTTGACCATGTGTCAGCCGCCCTTGGTGGCTGAGATTCAGGCCTGAGATTCAAGGCCCAGCTCTGGCTGATGTGAGACAGCTGCATGTGAGCTACAGTGGAGGCTTAAGCCTACCCGACTCCTCACCTAGACTGCTCTTCTTGTAGAGCCCTGGCTCTCTAACCTGGCAAGCCACTACCCCAGGGAGGGGTGGCGGTGTGCTGTCCCTATGGCCCAGCTGCTGGAGGTCATAACTCACTGTCCCTTCCCTGCAGACCTGATCGTGGTTGTGGCCTCCATGGTTGTCCTCTGTGTGGGCTCAAAAGGACAAGTGTTTGCCACATCAGCCATCAGGTATGTCAGAGTACCTAGCTCCCTGCTGGCCAACCTCTGTAGGGTCAACCTCTCCAGCCTATCACCAGGCCCCATCGTCCCAAGTAATGGGTGGTCTCGCCCTCCATTCACCTGTTTTGGTGTGCTCGCCCCTCCCCCTTTCCATTGCAGGTAGTACACTGGGGCAGCTGTGGCCAGGGCCGTGGTATCTTAGGTGGCCCTGGGTTTGGGATCCACTGCAGTACTTCCCAACTTCTGGGACACGGGTGGCAACCTGTTTGGATCCATGGTTTTCTTCCCAGTACACCAGGGCAACCCTGAGCTCCCTCCGTAGGCAGTGTGAGGACCAAAGGAATGTGGAGATGTGCAGCTGCCCCCAGCCTGATCCTGTGGCCAGCAAGTGTGATCAGATCACTTTGAAAGGCTGCCCTGGGTGGGAGGACTCAGAGAACCTGACCAAGGGAGAGTCAGGGAGGGCAGGCGTGGAGGTGAGTCATCCCAGTCATGGTGGACATGCGTGTGCCTCCCTTACGCAGGGTGGAGGCAGGGACCCCATCCCATTCACTGTCCCCCTGGGCCCAGTGGCAAATGCCCGAGACTGGCCTGCCCCCCATCTTTGCTCTGTCTCCTTTCCAGGGGCATCCGCTTCCTCCAGATCTTACGGATGCTACACGTGGACCGCCAGGGAGGCACCTGGAGGCTTCTGGGCTCTGTGGTCTTCATCCACCGCCAGGTGCGTGGCCCAGGTGGGGTGGAAAGGGCATAGTGGGGCACATAGTCAGGCCTACCTGAGTGTGAGTGCAGGGACTTTGTACCCTGCACCCCAGCTGAGTGACCAAGGGTCAGGCAAATGCCAGGGCATGTGGATGTAGGAATGGGGCCCAGAATCCCAGGCTGCCTCCCAGACCTGAGCCCAGGGGAACTTCATCTCAAACCTATAGTATCAACCTCTTTGCCTGCTAAATTGATGCCACCTTCCTTCAACCTGGGACAAAGGACAAGTGGGTAAATGAAAAGACAAAAATGTAAAATGGAACAAAAGTCTGTGAGGCGCAGAAATCTAAAGCCAGGAGATCAATGAGAACCCAGCACATCCTGAAGGCTGAGAATCTCAGGCTCAGCTGCTCCTACCCAGGTCCTTTCATTGCCCCTGAGAGTCTGCTGGGTACCAGCCAACTCTTGGTTCTATCCCATTGCAGAAGACTGAGCCATTGGTCAGCAGAAGCTTTGCAGGGTCAAGTGATCAGTCTTGGATAATAGCTAGCACCAGCCTCACTCTGGGTGGTGAGAACCCCACACCCACCATTTAGCAAAGTTGTGAAAAATAGCTTTTTGGGGACCCTGACCTGTGCATATGAAACATGCCTGAGTAGCTGTAGAATGATCTAGTAAATACTAGAACTCAGTGCCAAGGCTGTCCCCTTACTGCCTCTGATGTTGACACAGTGGGTTTCCTCGCTATCTGTGGGAGTGCCGTAAGCTGTGGGCTGATGTCCTGTTGTCTGTTGGCTAGGAGCTGATCACCACTTTGTATATTGGCTTCCTGGGACTCATCTTCTCCTCCTACTTCGTGTACCTGGCCGAGAAGGATGCTGTGAATGAATCGGGCCGTGTGGAGTTCGGAAGCTACGCAGACGCACTATGGTGGGGGGTGGTAAGTTGAGGCCTCTGGGGTGAGGGTCCTGGGCTGGGGCCACATGTCCCTGGGGAGAGGCAGAGCAGGTGTTGGGCTCTTGCTTCTCAAGATTCGAGACCTCTTGGGCAGGGGTTCCTCATACAAAGGTTGAAACTCTTTGTCCACAGATTAATACTTGAAGTCACCCTATGTTCCATTCATGCTGAGGGCTCTGGGATCCCTCTGGAAGTTTTAGCACTTTTGACTTTGAACTTGTGTTTTGGAAAGGAAGTCTAGTAGGGCCAGGAGGGTGAGCATGGCTTGCTGTTTTAGCCACGCTGCTGCCCTTTACTTAAGCAGATCCTGGATACAGGTGTGGAATAGCTGGGGTCAGGCATGTGCCTTGGTGTCTCTGGCCGTCTGTCCTGGCTCCATGAGTGTTCCTGTGCCTGAGGAGTGAGATGTGAAGCTACCTGGACAGGTGGTGAGGCCTGGGGAGAGATGCAGAGATCCATGTTTCCCAGACATGGCCCCCAGGTTCTCTTGCTGCCTCGGACTGTGGTGCTGTGAGTCTCAGCAGGGCCCCGAGGCTGTGCTGGGTGTAAGGATGGGCTCCAGCCCCCAGACAGCTGGAAGCCTGGGCTTGGGTAGCTTGAGGCCCCAAGGTGCCAGGCTGTGGGGGCCAGGATGTAGCTGGTGACCTGTGTGTGAACTCCACGTGTTCCATAGTGAGGCTATGCTGCATGAAGGGTGTTGGTGGGTTTCTGCTGCAGCCTGGAGCTGGGAACTCTCTGGGTCCAGTATGCAGGGAAGGGAGGGGTGCTAGTGAGGACCTGCCTGCTGAGTCTGAGCTCTGGAGTCCTGGATCACAGGTGTGTGGTCTGGGCACAGGCTTTTACGGCATCTGAAGGTGCTAGCCAAGGTGTTTTAAGGAGTGTCCAGGCTGCCAGTGTCCCTTCAGAAATGGGTGGCAGCTCTATAGTCTCAAATCTCCTATAGCGACCTGGCCTTCATCAGGACACTGAGCATCAGGGCAGCTTCTACAAGAACAGGGTGCCTAACAGATGGGCGGAGGTCCTGATTCCATCCATTTCCATCCCATTTCTCCTCAGTTACAAAGGCAGTGGGCTGTGTAGAAACCACCAAGGCCCAGGGAGGAGCCATCACCCCTGTAGGGCTGCCAGGACTAGAAGGGCATGGGTGGGAGGTGAAGGCCCTGGAACAGACCCCAACTAGCCTCCTGTCTATTCCCAGGCAATTGCACATGGTATCTTCTGTCCTCCAGGCTCCTAAAGTCTGAAAGAAGGAAAGGCAGTGGCAGCTGTGGGTATGGGCTGGGGCTGGGGGGAGGAAAGGCTGCAAGCCTCGGGAGGTGGGTGCCCTGGCCCTGGGGACAGTGCAAGCTCCAAGGACGTAGACTGGGGTGAGTAGCGGTGGAGGTGACACGGCATTAGGCCTGGCCTGTGTGCCACTTGGTGCTCCATCCAGTAAAGAAGGCCTTGCTCAGCATCCTCAGCCTCCACCAATAGAGAGGCTGAGAACTCAAGGGGTGCAAAGTAGGACAGACACAAAGCAGGACAGACACATGGGCCTACTACTACTCTGTCCCCACAAGGCCAAGCATGCAGTAGATACTTGTGATGCTGGCCAAGTCGGTATGTTTTCTAGAAGCTTCCACTGTGCCAGGCTGCTCAGGGAAGACACAGACATGCTGACACAGCTCCCATGTTGGGCAGCCTCAGACTTGGTCTCTCCCTGCCCTCCTGGGGGCCTGTGTTGCTGAAGGCCCTGGTGGGCAGGCCTGTGCAGGTCTGGGCGGGAGAGCTCAGCCCCCGGCAGGCAGGGAGCTTGCCTGCAGTGGAGGGGGAGAGACCTCCTGGGAAATTGGAAAGGGCCTTCGTGGGGGACAAGAGAACTGGTGGTGGGGGACAGCGTAGGGCCGAGGGGCAGCAGGAAGCGAGTAGGTGACAGCCTGCAGCACGGCTGATAAGCAATGCCCAGCCCTGGCGCTGCCCTGCCTGTCTTCCCGGCTGCCTGCTGGGGCTGCTTGCTGGCCTCGGCCCGCGGCAGAGCGGCGCTGTACTCCCACACCTGTGCAAACATCCGCCCGCCGGCCGGGAACACGGCCCCTTTGTGCCCGGCTTGGCACTGGTGCCCCGGCCGCGCTGTCAGCTGCAGCCTGTGCCTCGGCCACTGCGCACCCTGGCCTGGCCATTGTTCCCATCGGGCCCTGCGCCCTTGCCTGCCCAGGGCCCCCCGCCACTTGGCCTAGGGGGCAAACAGCTCCCATTCATCACTGCGGCTGCCCCTGCAGCTGTCCAGTGGGAGTGGCCCCCAAAGCTTGAGTTATGGGCTGTGTTCCTGGCACTTCTCGGACAAACAGAACTTGAGAAATGCAGGCCGGGGCAGCCCTGATTGGGGGCTTTTCAGCCTGTGTGCCAACCCACAGCTGAGCCCTGGACAGTTGGTCCGTCTCAGTCTCTATTGTCCTGGCTTCCCCCAGCCTCCCCAGGGTCCCCTCTCCATGGCCTTGCCCCCCAGAACCCCTATCTGGACAGACAGAGGATGGAGTGAGTTAGGAAATCTTGATGTTAGGAGTTGGGAGTTGCCATAGGGCACTCTGTAAGCAGGGCAACTCCTGGGGACCTGGCCATTCTGTTCTCATTACGACCAACTGTGCCAGGCCTTGCCTGGATTCTGGAATCCTCTCTCGCAGCTGAGGAATGGTTGTCTGGTTGGGAGTTGAGAGCATACCTAAGACAGACCCAGGACTCAGAGGCCACTGGTAGCCACTGGGTTTGCTGTGTGAATGAATGAACCAGTTGATTTGCCTGCAGAAAATCCTGTCCCGTGGTTCTGGGGATGGTGGGTAGATTTTTTTTCCCTGTGGCTGCCACACAAAGTCACACAATATTATGTCTTCAACAATAGACATTTATGGCAGGTCTAGGGGCCAGAAGCATGAAATGGAGGTATAGGTAGGGCCACACATCCTCTGAGAGTTCCCAGAGTGTCTTTCCTGTCTTTTAAAGTTTCAGGTGGCCTTTAGCCCATCCTGCCAAGCTCTTCATTGTGGCCCTTTCTATCTCTTCTGAGGATAGCGTCACTGGGTTTAGTGCCTAACCAGGTCATCCAACTGACCTTGTTTCCAGATCCTCAGTCACATCTTTGAAGACCTCTTTCGGAATAAGATCCTTTCTGAGGGACAGGGTGGATATGATTTGGCCAGGATAATGGGCATCTCAGTGGACTTTCAGGGATGCACTGTCCACACAGTGGGCCTCAGTTTCCACAGTTGCCCAGCAAAGTGCTGGCTCCATGTCTGAATGTCCCCTCTGGTCCTCTTCCTGGGGCAGAGACGCCCTCTTGGATGTGAGGGCCCCTGGATCCCTGAAGTGTGGAGCCCAAGCGTGGCTGAGGCATTCGGGGAGCATTTCAAGACTTTTTTCTTTGCCCTTGATACAAAACGCGTTTGTTTGTGTTAAAAGTTTGAGTGGAGGGAAAGCATTTTTTACAAACACGGGCTCCTCTGTTTAGCGCCTGGGGGTCTCTAAAACCGGGCAGCTGCCGGGCTCTGTTTACCCCTGTGCATCTAAATTTAGAATTTAGAGTGGAAAGGCCGGAACCCCGCCCCTGTATTTCAGCCCCTTTTAAAACAGAATCTGACGGCCCTTCGTTCCTCACCTGGAGGCTCCGGAAAGTTCCCGCCTCCCAGACTGTGCTGTGTCCTGGCAGAGCAAGACCAGGGAGCCCAGGGACTCATGTAGGGGCTGGGGAGTCAGAGCACCTTCCAGTGTGAGGGCTCAGTGTCAGGACCTCCTTGGATATTGGAGAAGCTAAAGCAAGAGTGGCAGCACTCAGCCCCACCTAGACCAGGGATTTTCTTCTGCCCACCTGAGCACCTTGTGACACCTAAGAGTACGGTGAGAGGCCAGGTTCCGAAGGACCCCTACCAGAGCGCTTTCCTGAATGGAGGAATTTACAGCTGGGTTTTATAGGATGACTAGGAGTCCACAAGGTTTATCCATCTTCCTGTTCTTACTGCCCATTAGCCATCTCCTAGGGGATTGATTACGCAGGCTCGGCCAGGCCCTGTGAGGGTGATATCCAGGAATAATTTCCCCTTGGGAGATGGTGTTCAGCTCAGGCCAGTGGGGATTAGCCTGTGGGAATCTCAGGTCCCAGACCTTTCCAGAGACAGTGTCAGGAAGCAGTGGGACAGGAGGAGGTGGGGTGGAACTAGATGCGGAGCTGCGTTCACATCCCCCTTTCACCGTGCGCCTGCTGCATGGGACTGAAGAGCTTGTCTAACCTCTCCGGGTCCATCTGTGAAATGAGAATATGACAGGGACCAGCTTCCATGGCTTGCCAGAGAATTCAGTCAATAAATACACAGAAAGCCAAGGGTCCCAGGTGCAGCTGCAGGTGGGTTCCTGGACGGGTCCCCGTCCTCCCTTGGAGGCCAACTTCCAAAGGCTGCCTCAAAAAGGGGGGAATAAAATACCACCAGTGTGGGTTCTCCAAACAGAATGGGGTGCAGCTAGAAGCTTCTTGTGTCCCTGATGGGGGCATGAACTTGCAGAGCAGCAGGCAGCGCGAGGATGGAGGACACGCCCCTGCCCGCCAGCCCCAGGGACCAGGGCTTGTTCCCATGGCCGCCTGCCCTGCGGGTCCTGTCATTACGTGGCATGTCTGTGGGCCCGAGCACGAGCAGCCCATGTGCCTTCCCTGCCTCCTCGGTCCATCCGCCCGGGAGACGTGCAGATCTGCCTTCCCCACGGCCAGCTGTGAGGATAAGTTCCAGGCACCAGGGCTATAAAACAGCCCATTCCTGAGCTGCTTGCGTCTGTGAGTCCAGGAACAGCAAACAGCTCTGCCGGATGGACCGTTTCCTGGGGAGGATGGAGGACCCCATTCAGTAGACAAGGAGGGGTGAGGGGCCTGGGAAGAGGAGTGGGTGCTGGGTAGTTACTCGGTTGCCTACTCCTGCCTGGACCCTTGGCTGCTATGACCACTGGCTTAGCCCAGGAGCTGGGAGGTGGGTGGGAGAGGGGGTCTGGGGCCTCCTGTGCACCTGCCCCCTCCCGCCAGGGCTCTTTGTGCTGCCCGACCCCTCCTTTCCCCTTCATCAGAGATTTTATTTTAGCATTAATTTAACTTTTAAAGATCAAAAATATGTTACAACTTCGCTGAGTAATTTAAAATCTTTTTAAATCATTAAAGGTTGTTATTTAAAAAAAAAAGTTTACCAATGCACCAAGCCTGAGTTAGTATCAGGGTCGGAGTTCGCTGGTAACCCTGGCACTCGGGGCTCACCTGCATGCATGGCAGGGTGGCCACTGGCTGACATTTCACTCTCTGGACCCCTTCATGCCTATTTCTTTTTTCTTTTTCTTTTTTTTTTTTTTGAGAGGGGAGGGGTAGTACTGATCGAATTCAGGGCTATTACACTATGCGACAGCCCTGGACATTTGGTTATTCTTAATTTTGAGATTGGTTCTTGCTAAGCCACTAAGTTGCCCAGATTGGGCTTGAACTTTTGATTTTCCTGTCTCAGCTTCCCAGGGTGCTGGGATTACATGCATGCACCACCATGGCTGCCTCCCCTTCATATCTTCAGGTGGGACATTGTTTCTGTGGGTTATATCTATCAATAGTTAATAAAGCTGAAAAACTGTTAAATGTTTCCATATTTATTAAAATAATAGAGTCATTTTAAGTTTATATATGTAAAATAATTTTATGATCAACTACTATATTTTCTGAACCAAAAAAATAATGCTGAGAGAACAACGTGCATTTATGGGTGAGTCTCCGTCAATCTGGCTGGAGACACCGGGTCTTCGTGCCAGCACTTCTGTCCCCACAGCTGTAGCCCACACCATGTGCTGGGACAGAGCAGAGCCAGCCTGAGGCTGGTCCTGACCTGTGGGCTCCCTGAGGCCTCAGGGCACCTACAGGCCCCCAGGTTCACCTTGAGAAGCTGGTACTGCCATCTCCTGCACTGTCCCAGGCAGACTGTCCACCCACACTTGCTCAGTGACTGCAGGGATTTGACCCATCTGGGCACAGACCTCCTATCCCACCCTCTCTGCACTACAACCTGTGTCTCCCAGCCTCGTCTTCTACAACCTGATACAGGAGGGGCTGCCCAGCCAACTGGGGTTTCGTCCTGCTCTGGGCGGCATCTCCAGGACATATGTTACAAGGCCATCAGAGCAGGAAGTGCTGTGTGAGCCCACCACCAGGAGTGCAGGGACTGAGCCCAGCCTCGGGCAGGCAGCAGAGGTTACTCAGGTCCCTAGCGGGGTTTTGAGGAATGAGGAGGAGGTTGCTGGATAAACTAATGGAAACTATGTTCACACTTACAGGGCAAGTGACTGGCCTTCTGAGATGTTTGAGTTAGAACAGAGGCAGGAGTCTACTCTTCTCAACTGTCTGGGTTGCAGGGGCCATCCAGGCTCGAGGCTGGATGAGCCAGGATCCCTGTTGGCTCAGACCTTTCCAGGCTGGTTTCTGAGCTTCCTTTTGTGTGTTTTCTGTGATTTGCCCAGGGCCCAGGAAATGTGTCTGTGGGTAGATGAGCAAATGCGCTAGGCCCCTGCCCTGCCAAGCCCTCTGGGCCGCAGCATCACCAGGTGGGCTGGCTCCCAGGACAGGCAGTGCTGTGTCTCACTGCCCTGCCCAGTTCCACTGTAGCTGGTGTCCCATGCATGCATGGCCCTGCATGAGCCTGGGCCCTGGTGAAGGCAGCTGCAGCCCAGCCCTCACATGTGGGGTGCAGGCCCCTTATTGCTTCCACCATGAGCCCTGCCCTTGAGGTGGCCTAGCTCCGGCCTGCAAGTACATCTGTTCAGAGGTGGGGGTGGTCTGCATGGTAGTACAAGGTATCTGGGCCCAAGTGTGCCCAGAGCATGGCAGGTCACACGTGAGTACAGCCCTTCTTCATACAACCTCGCCATGTGTGCATGTGCTGCCGTGTTGCCGTAGCGCATCAGGTCCTGTGTGTTTCAGCACGTGTGTGTGGGTGGCCCTGGAGTGTGCGGCACTTGTGTGCACATGCACACGAAGCCAGGTGGTCTATTTCAAAGGGCTGGCAGTAAGCAGCTCCTGTGCACTCTGCTGATGTGCGGGGTACGTGTGTGGTTTAAGGATGGTGACACTGCAGGGCTGACGCTGCAGGGGTGGCACTGCATGGGCGGCTGCAGAAGTACCTGGTGTGGCATCAGTGGAGTGGGGCTCAGGCTGACTGGGGCTCAGCAGGGCTCAGTCCTGGCGTGTTGTCTGGCTGAAACTGAAATCTTCTGGTGCCTGTGGGGATAACTAAGTTCCCTGTGAACATCATCACTTCTACTACCTGTGCGTTTCCGGTCTTCCTGCTCTGGCAGCTTTGAGCAGCTGTGTGAGCTGTGGACACCTGTCTCTGCTCATGCATCTATGTGTGTGTCCCTGCCTGGCTCTGGCCCCTACTGCCTCTGCTTAGTGGCAGGTGGAGCACCAAGGCCACCCAAGGCCAGGGCCTCCTTGGGGGTTAGCATGACCAGCAATTGCTGCTATGGTGTCATGCTCCCTCTCTGGGCCAGAGTTGGGGCCCATTATGTGGGCTCCTGCCATCCACTCTGGCCCAGTAGAGCAGGGCTCAGACAGAGGCCTCTGCACAAGAAGGCCTTCCTGGGGCTGGTGGCATAGTAGTCACCGGGCCCAGGAGGATACAAGCCGGACTGCCCTGAGTGGGCTATGCAGTGTGAGACTGCAGACCACAGGTGGCAGGTTCCAGCTACAGCAGCAGGGACACCATGCAGACTGTCTTGCTGCTTGGGTGAGAGTGTGTCCATGGCATGAGTCGACCTTGGAGCCAGGTATCAGAGCCCGGCTCAGGGCTGGTCCTCAAGGTCCAGCCTCAGCTGCACAGGCAGACTCTGGGTGCGGCCTGGCAGCTGGCCACGGCCACGGCCAGGGTGGGCTCCATAGGACTGCGTGTTCTGCCTCACCAGAGGCCCAGGAGCAAACCTCAGATGCCAGTCGGGGGGCAAGCTGGGAGGGGGAGAAGCCCCTTGCTCCTATTGTCCTGCCATACGCCCTGGACAGACAGCTCCCCCACCAAGAAGAAGGCAAGAGCCTTGTCTTGTTCTCTCAGAAGAGAGAAAAATGAAACATCTGGAGCCCTGGGGTGGTGGCAGGAAGTGGCATGTCATCTCATCCCAGCTCTTTGTGGCCAGCCGGCCTCGGTGGGAGCTCACGGCCTCCTGGGGGTCGTGTGGAGCGATGCTGGTGGCCGGGGCCAGGCTTCTGGGGGACAGGGCCAGGCAATGGGGCAGACAGGCCTAGCCTCCTGTGGGTGGGCTCTGTGGCCTAAGTGCTCTGTCCCAACACACCAAGCTCCTTCTGCAAGACCCTGGTGGGCTGTGCCGAGGTGGGAGTCAGGGTTGGGGTCCTCGAGCCTTCCTGCGTGCTCTCCTGACCCTTCACCTGAGTGGCACAGCAGCTGTAGGGGAGTAGCTGTCCTGGTGGTTGGGACCCTTGGCGGCTGTCTTTGGGGTGGCAGTAGTGGCCAGGCATGTGCCCTCTTGCAGTTCTAGGCTAGTGCACTGCTGACCACTGTCTCTTCCTCACAGGTCACAGTCACCACCATCGGCTATGGCGACAAGGTGCCCCAGACCTGGGTTGGGAAGACAATTGCCTCCTGCTTCTCTGTCTTTGCCATCTCCTTCTTCGCGCTCCCAGCGGTAGGTACCCGGGGGGCCATCCCCCTTGCTTTCCCGCAGACTGGGGCCCTGGGCAGCAGGTCCTTCCCTGTGAAGAGCTTCTCCGAGGTGGCTCACTGACAGCAAAGGTGGACTTGCCTTCAGAAAGACACTGCCTTCCAGAGCCCACCTGCCACTGGGCCTGGGACACAGCCCTCTCCGGCTGCCAATCCCCAGGGTCCCTAGTAATGGGGTGGGAGGAAGCCTGGCATGGCTCTGCACAGAGATGGTGCAGTATAGGCAAGCGGGGTGCCCAGTGTGGCCACCACGTTACTACAGAGCAGAACTGTGCCTGGTGGGGGAGTGGGTATCCTACACCACAGCCAGGAGTGTCTGTTTCCTGCCCCTTCCAGAAGTCACAGACAGAGGGCAGGAGCATATTCAAGTGTGCAAGTACATGTGTGTATGTGCAATGTGTGTGTGACGGTGGCACATGTTGTTGTATATGTATACCGTATACATGTTCTATGTGTGTGCACACCAAGTGTATATGTGTGTGCACGGGTCTATGTGTGTATTGTACTTGTGTGGCATGTGTATCTGTTGCGTGTGCATATGTGCATGAGTGTGCCGTGTATATATTTGCATATGGACATGCATATGTATATTGGGTGTGTATACGTATCATGTTATTTATATGTACATACATTTATGTCATGCATGTATACAGGGTATATCTAGGTAATGTGCATATCTAATGCATATGCCTGTATAGACATGTTGTATGTGCTGACGTGTATCTTATGTGCATGTGTCTCATGTGACATAGGTTTGGTACTGGTATGTATGTGTCATGCATGTGGGGGCGGGCTCAGTCCCTACCCTGACTGCTGTACTAGCCATCTGCATGTTGACAGCAGTCGCCTCAGGTGGGGCTGCTTCTGACTCCCAGCCCGATCTCAGTGTGTCGTCCCTGCTCTGACACTTGCATATGGGCTCATCCACTTTGCTCTCCAGGATGGTCCCTGGGATGGCTCAGGCCCCTTGCTGAAGGCGCCAGGTGTGAGCTTTGCCCTTCAAACAGGCAGGCTGGCCAGCCCTGGGAAGGTCTGCCACATCCAAACCTGCCACATCCCCCACATCCTTGTCCTGTGGCTGTGCCCCGGCCAGTGGCAGCCTACATGGTGGTGAGCCTCATTTCTGTCCCTCCCAGGGGATCCTTGGCTCTGGGTTTGCCCTGAAAGTCCAGCAGAAGCAGAGGCAGAAGCACTTCAACCGACAGATCCCGGCCGCTGCGTCACTCATCCAGGTGTGCCCTGCATGCTCAGCCTTGGCCACCTCCCATCATCATCGTCACTGTCACATCCAGCCCTTGGGTCCATCCAGGAGTTGGAACACCCTTGGCCTCTGCACTGACCCAGCCTGTGGGATGCAAGGTCTTTGTGCTGTGTGCCCTTCCCATGGCACAGGTGCCTTACTTGGGGAAGTATCTGTTTTTAGGGTACCAGATGGGTATTGGAGCACAAGGCCTCTCTGTCTCCTTCCATGGCAACTCCTGTCAAAACTACCTGTGGGCCTGGGACCAGGTGTGACAGTGGCTACTCCAGGATCTGGTATGGTCAGCTTATAGGCCCTGTCACCTCCCAGCAGCCCGGGGCTCCAGCTCCTTGTCCCCTGTTGTTTCCCCTTCCACGACTCCCCCCCAGCTCAGCACAGGGTAGAGTCTTGGAGGGAGGAAGTAAGGGGGCCCAGATGACTGTCCCCAGGGGCAGGGCCTAGCTTGGGCAGTAGCTGTTGTTTCCCAGTGAGAGGTGGCACAGGCCACCCATGAGTCAGGGAAGGCAGAACCTAAGGGTGCCAGGGAAGAGAAACCCTGGAGGTGGCTGGAGACACGCTGGGTACTGCCGTCACCCAGGGCCCACTGAAATGCATCGGAGGGCTGGGATGCCATTTTATTTATTTTTATTTTTATTTTTATTTTTTTGTGGCACCGTGGATCAAACTTACAACCTCGTGCCTGCCAGGTGGGTGCTTAAGCCACTGAGCCAAACTCCCCGCCCTAGTTTTTTGAGGCAGGGTCACACTATGTAGCTCAGGCCAGCCTTGCGCTCACATTGTAGTCCAGGCTGGTCTTGAACTCACAACGCTCCTCCTACCTCAGCTTCCCGAGTGCTGGGATTAAAGGCGTGCGCTACCACGCCTGGTTTGGGATGCCATTTTAATGTCAGTGAAAATTTGGTCATAGGAACCATTCGAAAACCATGTCCCTGTAAATCTTCTTTGCTGGCGGGGGAAAGGAGGGGCTGGGAGTGGGGCTTGAGGCACAGGCACTGTCAGGCTGAGTGGGCCAGTGTCCAGTCACAAACATGACTGTTCTCCCAGTGTGGTGGCTATGGTGCACAAAGTAGCCCCCTGGATACCTGGGCTGAGTCCCCCCAACCAAGATCTCTGCCCCAGACAGGGCCCCAGTGAGGGGTGGATGGCTGTCAGGGGCCATGGCTCTGTGGTTGTGGCACAGCTTGAGTCTCCACCCTGTTCCTCTGAAGCCCTTCCAGAACCAACGGTCTGGGGCCTGGACCTTAGGGCTGAGCAGGAAGGAAATAGCAGCCGCCATAAAGCTGAGGGGCCGTGGCTGTGTGCTGCTTCTCAGGCCTGGCTTTATGGTCCCATAGTGTCTCCTTTCGGAGAGACCATAAATCAGGCCTATAAAACCCTCACTGTGACAGAGCGTCCGCAGCAGGGGGCACGTACGATTCGTCTTCCATGGGAGTCGCACATCCTGCAAACAAGGGGCTTCCTGAAAACATGGTCACAATGGGAGGACTCGCTAGGGGCTGAGATGGCAGCACAAGTGCGGTGGGGCTCACAGGAAGGGGTGCACGGAGAGGGATGCAGGCTGGTCTGCATGGTGGGAAGCAGAGGTGGCTCAGCACGTACACAGGACATGTAGATCTCGGGGACCTCGCAATTGCCCAGGTCACTGGGTGACAGTGAGGGTGGCTGCCTTATCTGTGCCAGGCATCCATGATAAGGATGGCATGGGTGTACCTGTCTACCTCAGGGTCACAGGACTGGCAAGGATAGGGCCACCACAGTGTCCTCAGAAGAGACCCTGGACCCTGCCCACCTGGGTGCTACACAGCTTCCCTTGTTTTCCTCCCAGTGTGTCCCCTCCTCCGAGTCATCCCCTGTAGTGGCCACTGTGGGGGTCCTTTTAGACCAGTGATGCCAAGTCTTTTAGAGACAAGCGCCCAAACTGCAATCCAAAACCCTCTTATTTATCTCAAAGTGCCAGCATTGCAATTAAACCTGAATACTGAGGTTTTACTTCAGAGAAAAGAACTCATGCAACTCATAACATCGTCACAGAAAAGGCTCTGTGTGCCCACCATGGCATGCGTGACGTAGGTTCTCCACCACTGCTCTGGATCGTAGACTGAAGGCTTCGCCCATGGACATCAGAGATGCCCTATAACTGCAGAATGGCACTGGAGTGCCCCAGAAGGACTCCTGCTTCCTGACCCCACAGTCTCTTCCCCACCAGCTCCTCAAGACTCTCCACACCCCACCCAGTGCCCACACAGGTCCCAGGTGGCCCCTCCTCAGCATCCCTCTCCTACCTAGTGGGTCCTGTTGTTCAGGTCTTTGCCTGTGCCCTGCCCTCACCATGTGTGTCTGATCTGTGTACCTCTGTGTGTCCAGGGTCTGGCTGAGGGCTGGTCTATAGGAGGCGCTCAGGCAAGTGAAGGGGGAGGAAGTGGATCAGGGCTCCCAGGCAGAGGCTTTGGTGGCACCTGAGCTATGAATGGTAGACATCTGTGTGCGAGGCAGTGAGCAGCTGGGCCTAGGAGGCACAAGCCCGCTTGTCAGGACCCCTGCCAGTCCCTGGGGTTGGGGGTAGGGCTTCAGCTTCCTCAAAAGACCCTGAGTAGTTCTGTGGGTGACAGTTCCCCTTCTCCTGCCCAATTTCAGACTGCATGGAGGTGCTATGCTGCTGAGAACCCTGACTCTTCTACCTGGAAGATCTATGTGCGGAAGCCTGCTCGAAGCCACATGCTGCTCTCCCCTAGCCCCAAACCAAAGAAGTCTGCTATGGTAATGGTAACCAGTCCCACCTGCCAAAGGGATGGGCTGCTAAAAGGCAGGTGGGGGGCCATAGAGCCACAGATGATGGCCAGGGTGTCACAGTACATTTGACTATAGTCTTTCAGCTCGGTGTAGTTCACATCAGGGTGTCAGCACCATTCTGGATTCTGGGGCTGCACACCCAAGGCTGGGTCCCTGCCATTCCATTGTTTCTAACCTTGGGGCCATGCAGGCCTGGCCACTCCAAGGCCAGGAGTATGGGAGAGCCAGAGAAATTGCCCCAGGAGTAGGGTATGCTGGATTCTGGTCAGTTGTTAGAAAGCAGGCTCTTGAGATGCCCTTGGTGTTGGGCTTTCCAGGTGCCAGTGGAGGACAGTGGTGGTATACCAGCTCAAAGAAGAGGGTCTCAAGGTCACAGAGTGGGGAAGTTCCCATACGCTTTGGGCAGGGATCTTATGGTTTGGCTGGGATGAGGAGTGATGCCTTGGGATTACTCCCTTCGTGGTTCTGGTCCCCACCTGCCTCAAAGAGACAGCTTCTAGCTGCTGCTGGAGCCATTATACCTATCGTTTCCTCTGCCAGAACATTTGTCCTGACTTCCACACAGCCTGCTTGCATCCTTCTCCCAATAACCTCAAAGAGACCCTGGCTGCCAGCAGTCTGCCCACCCTTACATTCTCTGCTGCCACTGCCCCATCACTACACCCCTGGTGCGACCTACTGTATTAACTGTTTACTAGTCTGCGTCTATCTGCACCCAGTGGGCTCTATGAGGCCCTGGTAACACCAGCACAGCATGGGCCTACCAGAGCCTGTCCCATCTCTGAGGCTGCTAGAACTCGGGCCAAGCCAGGCTTCCCGGCATGCACATACTACCGATTGGGCCAGGGCTGCTATGGGAGCCATGGGGCTATTAGACAGCCTGGCAGAGGATGCCCAGGAGCTGCCACCTTATCGTGTGACTTTTTTTAGGTAAAGAAAAAGAAGTTCAAACCAGACAAGGATAATGGAGTGAGCCCTGGAGAGAAGATGCTCACAGTCCCCCATATCACATGTGATCCTCCAGAAGAGCGGAGGCCAGACCACTTCTCGGTTGATGGCTATGACAGTTCTGGTAAGGAGCCTCTCTGGTGTGGCAGGGTGGGGAGGGGCAGGACCAAATCATCTCCTGGTACTTCTTAAGGGCTCCACAGTGCACACCCAGTCACTAATTTTCTTGGGAGCCTGAGCACAAGAATGAGGTTTCTTTTTGAACTGGAATCTCTGCTAATGGAGGATGGATGGACAGACAGGAGACCCTTCTAGAAACTTCTGGAAACTTTCTAGCTGCTTTCCCTAAGAGTCTTTCCTGAGGATGAGGCTCTCCAAACATTCTATTGGAGGAGCCTACACCCTGGTGACAAAATAGCAGTGGTGCCCAGGGTTCCAGGTTCTGGTTGTGGAGCTTTTCCCCATTATACTACCCACTGAAGCTCTTTCCTGGATCTGAGGAAAGGGTTACTAGGAGCCCAAGGCACACAGCAGCAGTGTGGCATGCTCGTAGTGACTACTACACACTTTCACCAACCTTAACCTCAGGTGCTTCTGGCTGACCAAACACAGGGATAGCAGCCTAAGGGGACCCTGCAAGTCCCTGCTGTGCTCTTGGATAGTGTCAGGGACCAGGGCAGGAGCAGAAGGTCTCTCTGTACCACACAGACTTAGGGAGCATGCAGGAAGTTTCCGTCATCATGGAACCCAATTCAGAGGAGCATTTAGTAGGTGAAGGCTGTGTCTTGGGCAACTCTGTGGGCTGTGCCAGTCTGGGAACCTCAGGTTTCTGGCCATGATGGAGAAGGCAAGCATTGGGGTTGCAACACAGATCTTGGAATTTGGGAAGGGGCGATTGTGGTGGGAGAGATCCAGTGCTCACTGGCAGCTCTACCTTCTCTGCTGACTTCAGAGTCCAGTTCTGGAGGACTCTGATTCTGAATGGCTGAGTTCTCCAGCAGCTGTCTTTAAACTAAATGTCAATGGTTCTGGCTTTTTTTTTCCTCCTGGGGCCAGCATGGGTCTTTGAAATATCTGGACTTCCACTAGGAATAGGATGTGGCCTGCATTTTCCCAGGAGAAAACACACAAAAGCCCATCGGTAGCCATAGTCTCACGCAAAGGCCCCTTTCATTATCCCATGGACCACTTCCTCTGAGGACACATGGTAGGGACTGTGTTCTATGCAAAGATGGTACAGTTGCCCTGGGTGTCCATGAGATCTGTGTCCACCAGTTCAACCAACTGTAGACCAAAAGTATTAGAAGACAAAATTCCATCTGTATTGAATACATGCAGACCTTTTCTTATCGTTTCTCCGTAAGCAATACAGTATAACAATTATTTACCTGCATTTACATTGTATCAGGTATTATGATTTAATCTATATGGGAGGATGTGTGTAGGTTATATGCAAATACTATACCATTTTATAGGAGGACTTGAACATCCATCGATTTTGATGTCCTCAGGGGTTCTTGCAACAATGTCCTGCAGTTAGGGAGTGTGGCCGTATTTACTGACTACTGGTGCCACCTCACCTGTGGGACGTCTTAGGGAATATTCATAAAGTCCCATCTCAGAGCATGGTCTCTGGGGTGGAAAAGGTGCCTGTTTTGGAAGCACTTAGCTGTTATAGGCCCAGGAAGAAATAATCTAGGCCTCACCCTAGGAAGCAAGGGAGTTCTCTACTTCAAGAGGGAGAAATTGGAAGGTCAAGCCAAGGACACAAATGTTTAGGAGCCCACTTGCCCTCAACAACCTGGTGGTATCCTAATGGGCACCCAGTATGCCAAGGCTGTGTGATGGTTCCTTTGGCAGAGTGTCTACCCATCAGAATCCTAGCCATCTTTCCCTACTCTTATAGGGCATGTCCCTCCAGGGAGACCCCCCACTTGGACGGACCTCTTTTCTGCTTTCCCTCAGTGTGGGAAGTCTCTACTTGGTCAATCCCATTGATGGCCAGGCATCAATGTTCCAGACTTCCAGCTCCTGGAAGCCAATCTTTGCCACAACAATGTGTATCCGACAGCTGTCTGCTGCCTTGATGCTCTTCCCCTCTGCTCTTTTGTCACTTCTGTGTCATTTCTTCCCCTCTCAAACTTCATCCCAGTGCCTGGGACCCACCAGAATGTTCTGGGACTGACTAGAATGTTCCAGGACCCACCAGAACATTCCATCTTATTGGCAGTTGTAAAGACAGTATAACTATCTAGACCATCACAGAGGGTGATAGACCACCCTGTTCCTGATCTCTTGTGCTCAAAGGTGCTGAGACCTGGCCCACCAAGTTCCAATTTATTCCAGGACAGCTGACTGTTGTCCTGTCTTTGTTCATTGTCCCCATCACTGCATCTTGGTGGAAGGGTGGGCAGTGTTCCAGAAAGGGGCTGTGGTTATTCCCTGCTTCTTGAGACTGTGCTGGGCATCTATTTGTCAAGCCCAAGCCTGAGCGCCCCTCCACTGGGAACCAACCTCCCTATGACCTCGTCAGATGGCATGGGATTTGGCTCAGACCTGGACACATCACGATGCACCACTGGGACACGCTCCCTGTCTGCCCATCGGAGCAGGCACAAAGGGTAATTGCACCAACAAATGCCCATTGCCCCCACAGCTCCAGCTTCCGGGGGGCAGGACCATTGTCTGAATACAAATGGGGGCTTTCTGGGAATGCTAATAGGCAGGTTGGGCATGACCGGAGGCTGCTGGGGATACAGCCTGTGTGCCTGCGTTGGAGAAGCCTTACTCTGTGTTTGCTGAGCACGGGGCTGCCCAAGCTGAGGCCATGCATTCAGCCTGTTTCATGTTATTAAGTCGTCAGTGATGTCTGCAGCATGTTAATGAGGTACAAGTACAGAGGAGGGCAGGCGCCTTTTGTAGAAGGGTCCCACATCAAGGTTTTTTGTCTCCTGCTAACATGATAAGTCAGCCTAAACCAAAGCCATTGGATTTTGGAGTCTGAGCTATTGGCTGGACCCCCAGAGACCAGGAATTGCCTCTGCCCTGTGGGTTACTCGATCTGTCTGTGTCTTCCTTACTTGGGAGACTCTTGGAAAGCCCCAGCTTGGAGAGACAGAGTGCTAATCCTAGGGCAGATGCCATCACTGGGAAAACCTCATAGTCCCTGCTCCCATGAGGCAGGGCCCAGACAGCCATACGCACTTCCACTGCCAGGGCCAAACCTTGCCTGGCATATGCTTTCTGGGTGTAAGGACTGGGCAAGTTGGACAGAGGCCACCTCAATCCTGGTGTAAGGTCACCCAACTGCACAGCACATACTGCCCTCCTGCACAAGGCCTTCTGCAGCAATGGAGAGAGTGGACTACAGCATACCTATAAATGCAGAAACGGGCCCAGGACCACGGAAGACCTCCCAAGACACGCTGCTAAGTTCACCCATGAGGCCTGCACAGCTGTGGGTCTGTAGACCTTTGTGGGGGCAAGTGAGGGGCAGCGTCCCTATCAGGGCCATCAGAAACTGGACCAACCTGTAGCAAAAGTGAGGTGTCAGATCCTGCAGAGAATCTATTCCCTCTACCATCGTAGGGACTCTGGCTCAAGGCAGGAAGTAGAGACATCAGAAATCCAGAGCAAGGGCACAGAGGGACTCAGCCAGGCCTGGTTTCTCTGCAGTAAGTACAGTATCTCCTGTTACTCACAGAGGATTTTCAGGAAACCAGCCCATATGCCCTTCTGCTTGCCAGTACCAAGGGCCTGGGTCTCCAGCTCTGCAGGGGCAGAAGTGGAGAGCAAGGCCAGGGACCCGCAAGGGTGAGGCACCATTGTCTACACTCGGGGCTGCCGTACCTGACACTCATGTCCTAGCTGCTGTTGCTGCTCCCAGGGATACTGCAGACTAACTGTGTGCTTAGTTGGGCAACCTGCCTAGAGGACATAGTGGGCACATCGCGTGCACAGTCCCTGGTGGTTGCTCCCACTTGTGTTTGTTTGTTCTGCCTATGAGTCTGGCACAGTAGGTGCAGTTGTGTACACCCTCAATGCTCCTGCTCACCTGGTATACTCATCTGTACAAACTGAGTCTCATCTTTTGGTTCCTTGTCTCCAGGTTGTGCATCAGGGCTGTGCATTTTGGTGGCTCTCACAGGATTGTTTTGTTGTGTTTTTTGAGATGGGGTGTCACTATATAGTTCAGGATGGGCATGAACTCAGTATGTATCCTAGGGCAGCCTGGAACTCATGGCCTTCCTTCTGGCTCAGCCTCCTGAGTGCTGGGATTACAGGCATGTACCATCGTGCCTGGCCTATCGATTCTTTCTGGACCACTCTGCTGGAACACCATCTCTGACTGGCCCACCACCTTCTGAGACTCCCATTGCTCTCCTGCCTCTTGGGCCAATTTTGTCTTCTTAGAGCATCCTCTGAATTAGTTATTCTTAGTTTCAGTGCTGCATAAGATTAAGACATGCTTACTTTGGCTCACAGATTTGCAATTTCCCTTCTCACAAATTGCACTTAATCACCTCCTCTCTGAGGCCCGGGCTCCATTCCCCAAGGTCTCTGAGACCGTACATTCAACTTTAGCCTGTCTGCATTTTTAAATTTTGTCCTTGCTTATAGGTGATGGTTTTGTTGAGGGTAAGTTACAGGTTTCTCGATGTATTTTCTCTGACAGTTCTACAGATGTAATTCCACTTTCTCCTGGCTTCTGTAGGTAGTTAAGTAATGATCAGCCCTTCCTAAGTGACCTCTGTTGGCTATGAAAACTTGCCCATGGCTTTGGTGTTCAGTAGTTTTGTTGCAGTAATGCATAGTGGTGGACTATTTTTACTGATCTTGTCTATACTTCTTCGGGTTTCTGATTCATAAATCTGAGGGTTTATGTCTTCTGTCATATGTGGAGGTCAGCACCATGATACCATACCTTTTTTGACAAAAACCTATAGTTAACATACTAAATGAGGAAACAACAACTATTTTCCCCAAAGGGTTGGACACACAATATGAATGTCTATTCTTAGTACTTCTAGGTACCATTAAATTGGAAGTTCTTGCCAATAGAATAAGGCAAGGAAAAGAAATTTTAGACATTAGGTAGAAAAAGTAGTACAATTGTCTTTATTTTTTAGATTTCATGGGTATCTAGGTAGTAAATCTGATATATATGTAAGATGACCATTAGAACTTATATGTGAGTTTTTAAAAGGGGTGGATATAAGATCAAACTGCAGAATTCAAGTCTGTTTCTAAATTATAGTGGCAAATAACCTGGAATTTAAATTTTTTTAAAATAGCAGTTACAGTAGCATTAGAAATGTGAAATACCCAATACTGAAACATACAAAACATTACTGAGCGAAGTTAAAGAACACCAAAACGAGTGAAGAGACATCCCGTGTTCACAAACCACAAGACCCAATCTTGATCTCTAAGTTGAATGTATTATCAGTCAAAATTCCAGCATGCAAATGACCTAAAATATCCAGAGTAGGTTTGAAAATGATCACAATGTTGGCAGAGTACCAGTATCAGTGTGGTAATAGGATAAAGATAAGTAAATAAATCAACAAGGCAAGACAGAGCCCAGACAGACTGACATAGTTACAGACAGCTGGTATTTAATCCAGATATAAAGGTAATTTGGTGAAAAAAATAATCTTTTATTAACCAAAAATCTTAGAACCATTGGGTAAACATGCCAAAAAATGAACTTTGACCCACATTCTACCCAAAAAGGGAATGCAAAATTTGTCACAATTAAATTCAAAGTCTAAGACTACAGAACTTTTAGGAGAAAACATAGTATAATTAAGGATTTCTATGACATAAATAACACAAACCATAGTCAGAGCAGATTGATCAGTTGGACTTATTAGAATTAAAGCATTCTCTTTAAAAGAAACTATCAAGAGAATGAAAAGACAAACCAGACACTGAGGAAGAATATTTTAAAAGCATACATCAATAAAGAAATTATATCCAGAATATAAAGGACAGTCAAAACTGAATAATAATACAAATAGCAAGTTGCTCAAAGGAACCAACGTTGTAAATAGACACTTTGGCAAAGAAAACATATGTAGAAAAGCTGCTCACATAAAAACAACCTCAACTTCATTTGTTATTATTGCACAATTATTAGTGTCTAAAATTAAGGAATTTGATATGACCAAGTGTTGATGAGGACACAGAGAAGCTGGAATTCTACACAATCATGGTGGAAAACCAAATTGGTGTAGCTACTCTGGAAAAAACAGTTTAGCATTTTCTGTATACCCACCATATTATCCAGGTGTTCTCTTTCTAAGTATTTAACCAGGAGAAATAAGGGCATATGCACAAACCAACATCTATAGATGGTGTGGAAACTGAACACTGAAAGGAACCCAAATGACATCGGCATTTAAACAGACTTTTTAAAAAAGTTCTGCTCTATCACTATAATGGAATAGTACTCCTGAAATACAAAGGAATGAGTTCTTAATACACCAACAGCATAGATCGGCCACAATATAATTATGGTGAGTGAAAGGAGCCAGACAAAAAGGAGGAAAGACTGTCTTAATCTATTGGTATAAAACTCTAGAAAATAAAGACTCCCCTAGATTGACAAAATAAGTCAGTGATTATCTTAGATTAGGACAGTGGTAGCAGAGGAAGTCTAGAAGGGCCAAAGGAAACTTTTGCAGGCAATGGATACGCTCATCTTAATTGTGGGAGTGATTTAATTATCTGTCAAGGGTTGTACAATTTAAACGTTGTATCATTTCAACATGCAGTTTACTGGATGTCAAGTACACCTCCATAAAATCATGAAAAGAATGTGTAAAATACAAATATTGTGGATAACAAAATTACAATAAATAATTTTTAAATACACTAACATGGGGAAATATTACCTCTCATATTGTAGACATAGGGCTAATTTCATCAATATATAAAGTTTGACATTAAGACAATGAAAGGATATAGAACTAGTTTATTAAAAAGGAATGCCGGCCAGGAGTGTGGCTCAGTGGCTTAGGTGTCTGCCTGGCAGGTGCGAGATTGTGAGTTTGATCCCTGGTGCCACAAAAAATAAAATAAAATAAAAAATAAAAAGGAATGCCAGTGATTCTTCAGGATGAAAAGATGCTTATCAACCTCAATTGTGATAAAAGTCACCCTAATTAAAGCAATAATTTTTTTACTTACCTGATTATTAAATATAAAAGAGGTTGGTGATACTCTATAGGTGAGGGTACAGGAAAACTCTCCATGAATATTGAAAGAATAAACACTTGCAATCTCAGCAGACACCAGAAAGAGAATTATAATAAAAATTGAAGATGCAAAAAATTTTCAGTTCCTAAAGAAACTTAATCAACACGTATACATTTTCAAAAGGATTCATAATCAGGATACTGGTATCTGTAACTATTAAATAGCACAACATTGCAAGCTACTGACATACCCACCAGTAAAACTCTGCTTAAGCAAAATACAATATATATTAATCAGCCATGAAAACTGTGTAACTGCCTCCTCAAAACCAGAAACAGGGCCGGGGATTTAACTCAGTGGCTCAAGTGCTTGCCTGGTAAGCACAAGGTCGTGAGTTCAATCCCTGGTACAAAAAATCAAAAAACAAACAAACAAAAAAAAAACAAAACCAGAAACATCCCTGAGATCTGATTTTGGAAATAATAGCACCTCTGGGTCAGCAGAGTATGAAATCTGCCATCGTACATGTTTTGCAAATAAAGGGTGTTTATACTGTCCTATGCTCTGAAATAGTTGGCAAGACACCAAAGTTACTTTTGCTTAAAAGGTTAAATAGAACCAAGTTGTACAATCATATTTGCCTGACACAGAACATCAATCTCTTTTGGTCTGTTGTATGGTAATTTGCTCTAAATTAGTTTACTGCGTGTTTTGGGGGTAATTTATTCATTGCTATTTAATTTCTTTAAGAGTTTCCACTGTGTAGCCACTTGGTAGCAACTAATTTGCTTTTTTTTTTTTTTTTAGCAAATTTATGTTCTCTTATCATCTTTTTTTCTTGCCTGAACTTTTATAGTTTTTCTCCTTTTTCTTAGTGACGCTTATAAGAGATTTAGCTATTCTATTTATTGCTTTAACTTCTACCTTTGTGCTATTTTGTTTTCTATTTAATCAATTTTGGTTTTTATATGTATTCATTTAATTTTGCTTGTTATCTTTATTTTGTTTTCTTTTTATTTAATTAAGGGTAATACTTAGTTTAAAGTCTTTCTACTGAAAGGCATTTTAAAGACTATAAATCTTCCTCTGGTTGCAGCTTTAGCTATGACATATAAAACAGTATAAAATATGTCCCATTTCATTGCTACTTTGATAGCTTTTATTTTGTGTTTTGATTTTTCTCTTTAATCTAGAATTCTTTTAATAAATGCTTTCTTAAGCTTTAAGCAGTAAATTTGTATCACTGTTATTTATTTCTAATTTAATAGGCTTGTAATGAAAGGATGTAGCCTGGGTAATCTCCAGATTTTTTAGACAAAGAGTCCCTTCGTGTCTAAGTGTAAAAAGATGATCATCATTTTTGTAATATGCAACTTATAATATGGAATATAAACTGTTCCACAGACCTAAGTTAAGAAGATACTTTTCCTATTTGTAGGACACACAGTTTGTATACACAGATAAATTGTATGCAGAAATAGATTGAACATACATAAGTAACTATTTATTGTGTTGTTATACTTTGGACAAATTTTTTTTTCAATCTAACGTATCTGCCAATTCTGAAACAAGAAAATTAAATTCTTTTTAAAAATATATTTCTAAAAATTGAGTGGCAAATTCATGGAGCACTTAGAGCATCACCTGGAGACAAGCTTCTTAGGGTCACAGACTACCTTTGCCATTTATTTCTTTGTGACCATGGTCTGGCTACTGTCCCCTCTGTGTCTCTATTTTCATATCTGTGAAGTTAGGATTCAAACCATCCACTCCTAGGATTGCTGTGCTGCCCAGATGGGCTACAGCATGCAAGTGCCTCTCCTGAACACAACAGTTTCCTGCCAACGTGACCCTAGTCACCCTAGTCTCCTTCAACACGAGCTTGCTTCTTCTCCTGCCAACCAGTTCCACATTTCACCTTACTCCTCTTCACTTCTCATGCCACAAATCTAGGGGCCAATAGCTTGTAATCCGAGCAACTACTTTGAAGACAACATTATACACTGTATTAGCCATTTTTACTCTCGTATTACCTTATTTTGAAATTTTGTATCATTCTTTTTATTAATTTTTTCTCTTTAAAATGAAAAGTCCACGGTCTGTTCTTTTGAGTTTTCTTAAATTTCTTTTTTACTTTTGAATATTTACAGTTGTAATCTGAAGATGAGTATAACGTATATATATTGGTATAGTCCTCTGTTGTGTTGTTTTGTCTTCCCTACCTTCTGCTGCCAATATTGATAAACTAGTCTTTCTTCTTTCACATTTTTCCTAATGCTTACACAATATGCAATGAAATAAAATAGACATGATATAATAGGAGATTATCATTGGTTTTCAAGCTCATGGAATCCTGTCATACATGTTATTCTGCACCTTGCTTATGCAGTAAATTATGCTAAACTCCCCCCACAATGCTGCTGTTTCAATAGTATTTTCAGTTTCATTTCATTCTAAAATGATATTCTCTGGTTAACTTCCCTGGTGTTCATGTATCATGGTGTTCTTGATTGCTTAAAACACATTATATTTGAGGTTCAGGCCAATTTTCTAAAAACTTTTCATGAATCTACATACCTGTGTGCAAGTACCTTTATTTATTTATTTTTTAAAAATTTGTGCTATTTATTTATTATTAGTACATGTTTGCAGTACCTAATGATCATCTTTATTATGGGGGAGTTGTTACATGTACATAACACATCTTAATTCTTTGTTAGTCTACCTTTCCCACCACTACTGGCTTCTTCCATCTCTCAGTGTGCTTCCCATTCACAAATGTCTATTTCCAGTTTTTTTTCTTCTTTCTTTTGTCCCTTTCTCTCTTTTCCTTCCATCTCCTATTCAGTTCCCCATTTAAAGATCTCTCTACTTCCTATGATCATTTGTTTGACTCTTTATTTATATTTTGGGTTTCTTATATAGGAGAAACCATCCATGTTTAAGCTTATGTGTCTGATTAATTTCATTGAACATTATGTTCTTAAAGTGCATCCATTTAGCTACAAATGCCTCAAGCTGATACTTCTTGATGGCAGAATAGTATTCTGTTGTATATAAATACTGCATTTTCTTTATCCATTCTTCTGTTGATGGGCATACAGGTTACTTCCAAGATTTAGCTGTTATAAATTGTGCGTCTATAAACATGGAGACTCATGTATCCCTGTAATATGATGACTTTGACTCTTTCAGTTATTTCTATATGATGGATCTCCAGGATATATTTGTTTTCTAGGTCTTCTATAAGAAAATACCAGACTGAGCAGCTTAAACAACAGAAATTTATTTGTCACAAATCTAGATGTCAGAATTCTGAGTTCAAGGTGTTAGCAGGGTTAGTTTCTCCTGAGGCCTCTTTCTTTGAGTTACAGATGGCTACTTAGCCCTTTGATTTTTCCTCTTCTCTTCTCCTCTCCCCCATTTTTTTTTTTTTTTTTTGCACACCACTAGTGACCCTGTGTGTCCAAATTCCCTCTTCTTGTAAGGGGACCAGTCAGATTGAACCCACTTAAACTTAATCATATCTTTAAAAGTCCTGTCTACTTTTGGTTATAGTCTGAGATAGCCATTTGGGACTAGGGTTTCAGCTGACAAATTTTGGGGGGATATAATTCAGGCTGTAACACAGGGATGGGTGCATCATTAGTTTCAGTGGCTGTAGCCAGATTGCTAATTTTTTTTTCAAGTGCTGTCTGACCTCGCATTTCCACAGGCAGGGTTCCCCTTCCCGGCATCCCTGCCAGCTGGTATTGGCAGGCCAATTTTCCATCTTGTTAGCCAAGTGGGGCAGGGCTTCTCCACTGTGGAACCATTGACATTTGGCACCAGATAATTCTTTGTCAAAGGAGTGTGCAGGATATTTAGCAGCGCCCATGGCCTTTTCTGGGTCACAGCAGCATGATGCCCTCACTTCTGACAACCAGAAATGTCTCCACATAGTCCTAAATGCTCCCTGGTGGGCAAAATTGTCCCCAGTTGTGAACCCTGAACTAAAGGTTTGTTGTTGATTTTATACAAAAGAAAAATTTTATTTGGAAGTAATTTTGAACTATAGAAAAATTCAACAGTGAGATATGACACCTTGATACCCTCCACAAAGGTTTACTGGTTCATTGTGAACATTTTGCCTCATTCGTTTTATTCTTTAAATTGTTTCCTAAGTGTCCACTTAGATAGCACTTTTTCTGTGACACTTGAATACATCGCATACTCTACAATGCTTTACTATGGAACATTCTGCTGTGTATTCACAAAGATATTCTCTTTCAAAGTGATAGCACAGTTATCAACCTCTGCAGTTAAACACCCATACAATTCTTTGGTATAATATTTACTTTTTACTTTTGTCCATGGACAGAACAGTATCTGTTGGTGCAACTGTTTTGTTTTCTCTTTCACTGCAAGATCCAGTCCATGTTGCTTTGTCTATCTCTTCAGGCTCCTTGAAGCTAGGCATTTCCAGCATATCATTGTCTTTTATGACACAATTTTGAAAGATATAGTCCTGCCACATGAGAATTTTTGTTTTGTTTTGTTTTGTTTGGTACCAGGGATCGAACTCATGACCTTGCGCTTGCCAGGGAGGCGTTTACACCGCTGAGCTAAATCCCCAACCTGAAGGTTTTTTTTTTTTTTAAATCCAGTGGTTCTTCATTAGATCCAAACTGTCCTCCCAGCTGAAGCATTCCAGAAGCGATTTACTGTCTTCCTCGAGGTACCTTGCCCCAAGGCACATGTCATTGGTGCCTCAACAGTCATGCTACTGGGTCATACAGTTGAGGCACTGTCTCCTTTGCCTGGCAGGGCTATTCTTTGGGTTATGCAAATATCCTGTTCCTTATCAAAAAAATGTCTTTCCACATTTAGATGTTTTCTGGAAAGGTCTTTGTTATGCTAGTTGTAAAACAATGATTTTTCCAACCACAGCACCCCTTCCACTGAAAGAAGAAAAAATATAGTACTGTAGAGCTAGTGGTATTATCTAGTTATGGTCTTGATTTACATTATCATAATTTTTTCCTGTGGTTATTTGCCAGTTATATAATCTGTTTTTAAGCGAAAGGATCTATTCAGTCTTTTGCCTACATTTTGACATCTTTTAAACTTTATATTTTCATATGTTAACATGAAATTGTGAGAAATAATATAGAGAGATTCCATACAGGCTTTACTTAGTTGCCCCCAGCTGGAACAAAACTGTGGTAAAGTATGACACAGATTAAGAACATTTCTTTGTCACAGAGATCTCTCGTGGTGCCCTTTTATAGTCACACCTACTTCCCTCCTCCTTACCCCTGTGGACCACTAATCTTTTCTCTAATTCTATAGTTTTGCCTTTTAAAGTATGCTATATAAATGAAATCAAATACATGGTATTTTTCAAAATTGGCTCTTTTGACTCAGCACAGTGCTCTGCAAGCATTGTATCAACACTGTATTCAAGTCTGTATCAACAGTTTACTCAGTTTTAAGGCTGGTTAGACTTTTATCATATAGGTACACCATGATCGAGTTAACCATTCACTCATCTAAGGACATATAGGTCATCCCCAACTTAAGTCTGTTATAGATTGTGATAGATTGAAAAATGGCTCTCAAAGCACCCGAGTTCTAGTACCTAGAACCTGTGGTTATGAGGAGTCTGTGCAGATGTATTTAAATTAAGGAAACTGAGGAAGGGAATTATCCTGGATATTCTGGGATACAATATAATCACAAGCATCCTTATAAGTGGAAGTAGAGGAAGATTTGACTATAGGAAAAAAGACAGTTGTGTCATCCCCAAAATGAAAAAAATAGGTGACTTGTAGAAGGGGTCACAAGCCAAAGAACACAGGTAGTGTCCAGAAGTTTAAAAAAGCAAGGAAACAATGCTTCCATACAGCGCCCTTTTAGAAACAAATGCCCAAACTTCAACCCAAAACCCACTTATTTATCGCAAAATACCAACACTGCAATTAAACCTGAATACTGAGGTTTTGCTTTAGAAAAAACAACTCATGCATTAACATCTTTTGTCTTAAAAGAAAAACAGCACACGTGTCCTAGGAGCCACTGCCCTAGAACATTCAGAAGGAATCAGCCTGTTGATACTTTGATTTCAGTTCCATAAAACTCTTTTTTTTTAGACTCTCACCTCTTTAACAGCAAAAGAGTAAGTATGTGTTGTTGGTTTAAACCACTCCATTTGTGATAATTTATTACAACAGCAATGATAAACTAGTATGTTGATAAAGCTGCTGTGAATATTCATATATAGGTTTTTGTATGAGCTAAGTTTTCATTTCTCTAGGATAAAAGCCACACAATGCAATTGGCTGTGTTGCACAGTAGTTACATATCAAGTTTTATAAGAAACTATGGAACTGTTTTCTAGAGTAGCCCCATCCTTTCCCATTCCCACCAGCTATGTGGGAGGGACCCATTTCCTCTGCATCCCCACTGGCATTTGGAGTTGGCATTACTTTTTTTTTTATTTTATCCATTCTGGTGATGTATACTGATACCTCATTTTACTCATTCTGATAGATTTGTAGTGAGTGATATCTGATTGTGGTTTAAATTTATATTTTCCTAATGGCTGATAATAGTGAACATTTTTTCATGTGCTTCTACTCATGAAATGTTTATTCGCACCATTTACCTATCTTTTGGCTGGACTTTTAAAAAAAACTCTTGAGTTTTGAGGATTCTTTGTAAGTTATTTATATATTGCAAATTCTGATCCCAAGTCAGATGTGTGACTTACAAATACTTTACCCACTTAATAACTTGCCTGTCCCTCAACTTCATAGGATCCTGCCCAGAGCAAACATTTTAATTTTGAGGAAATTTTCTTATGGATTTTACTTTTAATATTAGGTCTAACAAATCTTTGCCTAGTTCTAAACCCTGAACATTTCCTCCTCTCATTTTCTTTTTAACAGTTTTATTGCGAAATAACCCATGTCACATTTATTTTACCCATTAAAGAATACAACTCAGTAACATTTAATATATCCTGAAATCTATGTAATTGGCTGTTCTGGTTTATATCTAGATATACACCCAAATCCACATGTGCTCATAGGTGGGATTTTGGAGGTGATTGGATTATGGTGGTGTGATACTAATCAATTGATTAGTCTACAGATGAATTTATAGCTAAATTTAATCTGGGAGGTAAAGCCTGGTGGGAGAAGGTGGATCACTGGGCACATGGCCTAGAAGGGTGCATCTTACTCCTTCTGCCCTTGATAGCCCTCTGCTTTTTGCTGCCATGCTATGAGTTGTTTCTCCTCTTCCATAATGTCTTGGTTTGCTGTCAGCAAACTAGGGACAGAAACCATTACAAACCATGAGCTAAAATAAACCTCTCATCCTTTGGGTGTATTAGGTATTGTGTCTGAACAACAAGAAAGTAACTAAGAAACTAGCCTTAGAACATTTTTATCACCTGAAAAGTGAACTCAGTATTCTTTAAGTATCACCAATCTCCCATTCTATCTCCCCAAGCTCTAAGTAGTCACTGATTTTTGTCTCTATGGGATAGCATGTACTGTACATTTTATAAAAGTTCAATCGCAGGATACTTGGTCTTTTGTGTCTATCTTCTCTCTTTTAGCATGCTTTCAAGGTTCATCAATGTTGTAGGATATATCAATATTTCATACTTTTATGGCTGAATAATATTCCACTGTATGAAAATAACACCTTTTGTTTATCCATTCCTTGATTGATGAGCATTTTGGTTTTTTGACCTTTTGAATATTATGAATAATTTTAATGTGAATATTTGTGTACACATTTTTGCAAAAACATGTATTTTTATTTTGCAGGAACTCTAACATTAGGGCATCATTTTACATTGCCACTAGCAATGTGTGAACACTGGAAAATTTCTCCATATTTTCACGAACACTTATCTTTTTTTAAAATAATCATTTTAGAAGGTATTAAATGGTCTCACTGTGGTTTTGATTTGCATTTCCCTATGACTAACGATGCTGCACATCTTTTGTGTGTCTAATGACCATTATATATTTTCATTGACGAAATGTCTATTCAGATTTTTCATCCATTTTTTGAACAGTAACTTTTTAATTTTTGTATAAGTTCTTTAGATATTTAACTATAAGTTTCCTATTAATAAATGATTTACAAATACTTTATCTCCTCTGTACATTGCCTTTTTACTTTCTCTATAATGTTCTTCCAAAGACAAAAGATTTAAACTTCAATGTAGTCCAATAAATCTATTTTTTTCTTTTGTTTCTTGTGCTTTTGGTGCTATATCTAAGACTCCTTTGCCAAATCCAAGATTACAAAGAGTTGCTCCTGTGTCGTCTTCTACAAGTTCTATAACTCTGTTATATTTAGATCTTCAATCCATTTTGAGTTTTTCTGTATGGCGAGAGGACCAAATTCCTTTTTTCATGTGGATATCCAATGATCCCTGAACTAATGATTCAAAGTAATATTCTTTGCTGTAATGAATTTTCTTCACACCTTTGGAAAAATTCAGGTGACCATAGATACATAGCTTTATCTTCAGACTTACCGTTCTTTCCCTTCACTCTTAATCTATTTGATGCCTTGATCACATTGCCTTGAGTACTGTCACTTTGTAGAAAGTCTGGAACCCAGGAAATGTGACTTTTCTAGCTTCATTCTTTTTCAAGATTATTTTGGCTATTCCGGGTCATTTGAACTTCCATATCAATTTCAACAACAGCTGCCATTATATAAAGAAGTCAGCTAAGATTCTGATAAGGACTGTGTAGAATCTGTACAGATCAATTTGAAGACTATGTCCATCTTAACAATATTAAGGCTTCCAATTCATGAACCTGAGATCACTTTATTTAGATCTTTTCTTTCAAAAATCTCTTGTGATTTTCAGAGGATAAATTTAGCACTACTTTTATTAAATTTTCTGAGTGCTGTTTTTTATTATAGTAAAAGATCCATAAAATACACTTTACCACATAAATAATTTTACATATACAGCTTTGTGGCATTAAGTACATCTGTACTCTTGTGATTTGTTCTTTTTGATAATATTGCATATTGAATTATTTTCTGAATTTAATTTTTAGGCTATTCTCTGGCAGTGTATAGAAATACAGTTTATTTTTCTGGAGGTGTCCATGTGCTAGGATTTAGACATTCAGGAAAAGTGGTCACTGCCTGGAATCCCTCAAAGCCACCTACTAATGCTTACTCATCCTCTCTGGGGCTACTGCCCTGGCCTTAATCCTGCCTGAATTCCTAGGGGGACTATCTAAGAAGCAGTGGGATATACAGTTTTAAAGATCAAGAGCCACTCAGGGTGGAAGATCAAGCTCTGGCATTCACCATGTGGGATCCTTTGACTCCAGAACAGAGTCATAAAAACAACCACCAAAAAAAAAAAAAATTGATTTTTGTGTATTGAGCTTGTATCCTGAAAACATGCTGAACTTATTTAGCTATATTTTTGGAGACCTTCTTGGAATTTTTGTTTCATATGCAAATAGAGTTTAACTTCTTTCTTTCCAATCTAGTTCCCTTTTGGGTCTCTTTCCTACCTACTTGTCATAGACAGAACCTCTACACAATGCTGAACAGAATAATAAGACAGGCCTCCTAGACCTGGTCTTGATCTTATAAAAATGTTATCTTTCAGTATTAAATATAATAAAATACTCACTGTGGTTTTTCATATATATTATCAAGTTAAGAATTTCATTTTCATTTCTATTCCTAATATGTTGACTGGTTTGGGTTAAATTTTATCAAATGCTTTCCTATATCTTTTATTTTGTCGATACTTACTATAGGCTGAATATATTCCCTCAAAATTTGTACATTGGAATCCTACTCCTTAATATTGTTGCTATGAGATAAGGCCTTTAGGAGGTGATCGGGATAAAAGAGACCTCAGGGAGCTCCACGTTCCATCTAATAAAAATACAAGCTGATAGCCATCTATAAACTAGGAACTGGACCTGCCCCTGACCCAAATTGGCCTAAAGAGCTTTCTTTAGTATTTATTGTAATGCAGGTTTGTTATCAAAGGATTCCGTTTCAATTTTTGTTTTCTAGTTAAAAGTTTTTTTGGATCTGACGTATTTGGTTGACATTTGTTACTTTGAGTTATTTGACTATCTTATTGCTTTATGGGTTCCATTTCTTGTATTGAAAAGTGAGTTCCACTCTGGATCCCCTGATGACAGAACAGGGTGGGCCATTCTGCATAGTGTCACATAGCTTCACTTTTAATGTCTCATTCAAAAGTAGCAATTGGTAACACTGTAATGGCAATGTTAATAAGGACTAATGATAATTAATACAAGTATTAATAATAGAAGTGTTGATAATTGAACAGGCCAGAAAATCAGCAAGAACATAAATTATTACAACACTATTACAGCAGAATTGCCTTCTTACTTTTAAATTGTATATTCAGTTCTGTCAGTTTTTTCTTCACCTATTTCAGAGCTCTCATTAGCTGCATATATTTTATTTATAGTTTTTGTTTATATATATATATTTTTTTGCCTTTCAAATGGACTCTTTTGTCGTTACAAAATACCCCTCATTGTCTCCAGTAATACAGTTGATTTATTTCTTTTTTTGTTTTTTTAGTACTGGCGTTTGAACCCAGGGCCTGTGTACTGAGCTACATTCCCAGCCCTTTTTATTATTGATTGTTGAGATGGAGTCTTGCTAAGTTGCTGAGTTGCCTAGGCTTAACTCAAACTTGTGATCTTTCTGCCTCAGCCTCCAAGAATGCTGAGATTACAGGAATGTACCACTATGCTTGGCTCACAACTGATTTCTAAAATTTGCTTTATCTAATATTAGTACAGCCACTTCAGGTTTCATACATTTAATACCCGTTTACTCTCAGCATGTCATTTTTATTATCGTCCACTTTCAAACTATTTCTATCTTTGAATCAGGCTGCATCTATTACAGAAAATATGTTCTTTAATCCTGTTTTTTACAGTGTAGCAGTCTTTTTATTGAGTACCAATTTGTAGTAATATAATTATTGATTTGGTAGGATTCACATCTTCTATATTGTTATGAATTTTTTATTTGTTGCATGGCTCTTTTGTTACACTGTTCCTCCTTTATTGCCTTCTGTGTGTTGAGCAGGCATGTTCTACTGTCATTCTAATTCGTTGGCTCAATTTCTTCTCCTACTTATAAAGTTATTTTCTTGCCAGTGTAATTTGGAAGTTAGAATAAGCATCTTAAAACAATCTACTTCAAGTTAAATTATCTTTGACTATTTTAATTTACTCCTTTCTCTCCCTTCCTTCTGGGGACTCATTTACATATACATCACTACTCCTTAATTACTTATATGTTCATTATTTCACATAGTGTTATGGTATCCAGGTCTCTAAGGCTCTGTTTATTTTTCTGTGTTACTTTTCTGTCTATACTTAAGATTGAATCATCTTTATAGATCTGTATTGAAGACCACTGATTTTCTTTCTATAGCAAATTCAGATTTGCTGTTTGGTTTTTCTGGTAAGACTTTTACCTAAATTACTGCAATATGTGACTACAGATTTTCCAATTTTACAAATATAATTTATATACGTTAATATTCTGTACTTAATCATTGCCATGTTTTCTTTCATTCTTTAAAGTTATGTGCTTTAGTTTTCTGAACACATTTGTAATACTTATTTTGAAAATGTATGTTACTAAGACTATCACCCAGGCCACATCAGACATCATCTCTTTACCACTCTTTATTGTTAAGGGCCACACTGCTATTTTTTTGTATGTCACATACATATTTTTCTGTTAAAAAGTGATCACCTAGGATGACTTTGTAGAAACTCAAGAGTCTAATTTTTCCCTCTTTTCACAGCTGCTACTGGTTTACTTATTTTTTTTTACTTGTTTATGACATGCCTACATTCCTCTAAAGTATATGGCTGCTAATGTATCTGTTCAGTTTTGTTCTTAAAAATTATCTTTGTTTAGGCCTTGCTCCTTTGGTGCCATTCCTTGATCAGCACAACTGACTGGTTAGGCCAAGATTAGTCAGAGGCTTTAAGTATCTTATCTGGTGATCTTTTACCCTTTAAAGACAGGATCTGTATATGGACCAGGACATTCATTCAATGTCCAGGCACTTTATAACTCTTTTCTTTTGTTTTACTGTGTGTTTGCACCAAGTCTAACAGTCATCCAGGATTAACTAGATAACAGAGAACATCTCAGATCTCATTTGAGAGCATGTGAAATCTTCTGTATCTCCAAGAATCTCTTTGAAAATTTTTGCTGGTCTGTTGCTTGCCTTGACCAGTACTGGAATACTGGATTTCTTTGATGGTGGCTTTTGCTACTGATATGCAACAGAGATCACTCTTCTTTGATACAGTGCATTAAATTTTCTATGGAGCACAAAAATATGTTAGAACTCTTTGCCAACAATAAAGATGTTGGTGCTTAAAACCAGTGTGCCACTGAGCTTGGTGGAGGCAGGCATTCCTGAGTGAAATCACTATAGACCTTGAAGTTCATACAAAGATTTAGCAGTACTTTTTCCTTGAATAAACACTTTTCAAATTTTAAAATGTTTTTCTCTAATTTCCGGAGTCTTCAAATGGTTATTTTAGACAGTCTCACCCAGTTTTATCATCACTTTTTAAAGCTCTGTATGTGTGGTTGATTATACTGACGGGGTTATAGTATGTTTCCCAGGCTAGTGTCAAATGCCTGGGCTTAAGAAATCTTCCAACCTCAGCAGTCTGAGAATCTGGGACTCTAGGCATGCTACAGTGCACCCAGCTTTTTGGCTGTGTTCATGAGAAGATCTTCATTCCACCATTTCAGAAGTGACCCATGTCTTATTCAGTTACTTGAACTTTTAAAAATACACAGAACATTAACCTTCTAAAGGTCAAAATGATACAAGACTACCAAAAGAAATATGCTTCTCTGGATACATTTTCCATTGTAATCCCTCAGCCAAACCTTGTCGGTAAACAATTTCATTGCTTTCTAGTTCCAAATTTATTTGTGAGCATTCATTAGAAAAATATGATTATTTTCACATTTCCCCTGTCTTAAAAAATAGTATTCTAAAGATATTCCTTTGAATATTACTTTTCATATGTTCTCCAACTGTGAATAATTCATTCATAGAAATCTTCCTTTTTCTTTGTTAAGGCTATAGTATTAATAGAGTATAACATTTAACTTAATCTCTGATCCTGTGTGTAGGTAGTGTATGCATGGTAGTTCCAGTCCCTGCCAGTTGTAATTGTAAATTTCCCTCTCAGCTTATTTATCCTGGTATACAAAAATGACAGATGCTGTGTGTATGTAGGTGGGTATGTTTGAACATATACCCTGCAACTTTGCTGAATTATTTATTAGCTCTAGTTGTTGATTCTGAGATTTTCTATATACAGTATCATCTATTCTTTTCCAATTTGGATATTATTTATTCATTAATCACTAAGGATAAAACTTTTTGCACATTTAAAGTGCAAAAATTGACAGCATACTGTAATGCTATCAATTTCAGTAAATTACATGTGATACATTTTCAACTGATGTGGGTTTTACAGAGAATGTGGAAATCCTTCCTTGAAGTTTCAGTTTAAGGTTAGCTATGGACTTTTCAAGAATCCTGTTTATCACACTTTGAAAGTTCCCTTCAGTTACTAATTTTCTGAATGTCTGTCTCTTGACATTATTGAATTTTATCAAATGCTTCTTTCTGTGTCAAATGATATTATCCTACGGGATCTTGTCCTTCATTCTATTAACGTAATGTACAGAAAGTCCATGAATTACAGTGCTTCACTAGGACAGTTTTTAACTTAACCATGATGTGAAGGTGAAACACACTCAGAAGATACTGTACTTTGAATTGAGACCTTTTTCTTGGACTGGAGGTATGTGGTACAGTACTCTCTCGTGACACTCAGCAGTGCATTAAGTGACACCTCCAGCTAGCCATAAGATAACAAAGGTAATCAACCAATAACTTGAAAGTACTTTGTGCTACAAATCTATAATTTTAAGCAGATTAGGTGTATGAAGTGCATTTTGAACATTTGATGGATTTGTTCAGGATATGACCCTCTAGAAAGTTGAGGGTCATTTGCTATACATTGGTTGATATTCATATGATGAACCACTCGTTTCCAAATATGACTCCTCTTTGGTTTTGCTGTATAATCCTTTTAATGTTCTATTGACTTGGGGTTCCTATTATTTTGTTAAAGATGTTTGTATGTTTACTGTTTTTCTTGTTCACTTGTCTTCGGGATCACAGAGTGTGTTACTAAATACTCCTTTCTCCTCAAATTTTTGGGAAGAGTTTGAGAAGTAGCGATAATAATAAAAAGTTTAGTATAATTTTAAAAACCAAAATAATCCTAATGTTTTCTCCTTTAGGAACTTTTTGATTGGTGATTCAAATGTTTTACTTGTTATATATCTGCTTATAATGTCAATATTGTCCTGAATCAATATTCATGTGTTTCTAGGAATTTTTCCATTACTGCTGTGATTTTTCTTGTTAATATCTTAGTATTCTTCTATAATTTCTTTTATTTTGTAAGAACATTGATAATGCTGACACTATCATTTATGATTTAGATATTTGCAACTTCACTACATTTTTCTTGGTCATTCTAAAGAGTTCTAATTTTGGTTACTTTTTTCAAAAATAAGCAACTTTTGATTTAGTAATTCTCTAAGTTTTGCTATTTCTGTGAAGAATGCCACTGCAATTTTGATAAGAATTGAATTTGTTTTAGAAACTATGACCATTTTAAAAAAATGGTTCTTTAGTTTTGTGAGCATGGGATATCTTTCCATTTATTTCATTTTCAATTTGTTTTATCAGTATTTTTGTTTCAGCATATAGGTGTTTCATATTCTTGATCAAATTTATTGCTAAAAATATTGTTTAATGCTATGATAAAAATAAAAAATGAAAATTTTACTCATGTCTATAGGCTCATCACTGACTTGTATGTATATTTTTGTATACTACCTCTTTACTAAATTCATTTATTAATTTTTTTCTTCTGGAGTCTGATATTTTCTACATAAAGGATTATTAAACTGAAAATCATGATTTTACCCCTGGATCGTATACTAGTACTTTTCAGTTTCTTTTGAGGAACTCCCTGCTATTTTCCATAATGGCTTCACCAATATACATTTCCACCAATAATGTAGTTTCCATTTTATATACTGCAGCCAAAACTTGCCCTTTTAAAAAAATACCAGTTGCATTAAAATGGTAGAGGTACTGGTGATTATGAGTTGCAATTCTCTGATGATTACAAAGATTCAACATTGCTTCATATACCTGTAGGTCATTTTTATTCTTTGGAGGCATATCTGTTCAGATCTTTTGCTTATTTTTTAAATCACATTGTTATTTATTAGCATTTATGAGCATTTCATGAATTTTGCATATTAACTCTTTACTGGATGCATATCCCCAAATCATAGGTTGCCTTTTATTTTGTTGATTGTTTCCTTTGTTGTATAGATGCTTTTTTTTTTTTTTTTTTTTTTTTTTTTTTTTTTTTTTTTTTTTTTTTTTTTTTTTTTTTTTTTTTTTTTTTTTTTTTTTTTTTTTTTTTTTTTTTTTTTTTTTTTTTTTTTTTTTTTTTTTTTTTTTTTTTTTTTTTTTTTTTGCGGCACCGGGTATTGAACTCACAGCCTTGCGCCTGCCAGGGCAGGTGCTTAAGCCACTGAGCCAAACTCCCGGCCCTGGTTTTTTGAGGCAGGGTTGCACTATGTAGCTCAGGTCGGCCTTGCGCCACGTTGTAGCCCAAGCCGGCCTCGAACTCACAACGATCCGCCTACCTCAGCCTCCCGAGTGCTGGGATTAAAGGCGTGCGCCACTATAGATGCTTTTTTAATTTAATTGTGTCCTGTTTGTTAATTTTTGCTTGTATAGTCTTAACTTTTGGTGTAATGTCCAAAATGTTGCCAAGGTCAGTATTTCATGCTGTTTTCTTCTTAGGTATTACTTTAAGCCTTTTATCTATTTTGAGTTGATTTCTGTACATGGTATAAAGTAAGAACTCAATGACATATTTTTACATGTAACCATCAAGATTTCAAAGCAATATTTATCCATTCCCATTGTCTGCTTGGTGTCTTTTTCAAAGTTCACTGACTGCATATGTTTAGATTAATTTCTGGGGTGTCTATTCTGTTGATCAGTGTCTAATGTTATGCCAGTACTGTACTGTGTTGATTATTATAACTCTTATTTAACTTTAAATCACTAAATGATTTGCCTTCAAGAATGTATTTCTCAAACATACTTTGGAATATTTTGTGGTTTCATGTAAGTATTTGATAATGTTTAGCAATGAAACTATTGGGTCCTGGTCTTGTCTTTTGTAGATTTTTATTACTACTTTGATCTGTTATTGATCTCTTCCACCTTTCTTTTTCTTGTTGATTCAGTGTTAACATGTCGCATTTTTCTAGAATTTTATTCATTCCCTCTAGTTACCCAATTTGATGGCATATGATTGTACATAATAATTCTTTTTGTGCCTTTTTATTTCTGAAGAGTATATTTCCACTTTAGTTTCTGATGGTGAGTCCTTGTCTTAAATACCCTATGGGTTTGCTGATTGTTTACATTTTCCATTAAAAAATTTGTATTAACTTCTTTGCTGTTTCACAGCATATTTCTGTTCTCAACTTGATTTCCTTTATTTTGGTAAATTTGGGATCAATTTGGTGTAATTCCAGTTCTTAGAGACATAATTTTTACTTTTTATTCAGAATCTTTCCTCTTTTTTAATTTACCAAAGCCAGTTACTACCGTAAACTTCTCCCTTAGAACTACTTTTGCTATATTCCAGAGTTTGGTGTATCTGTTCTTATATTAACACCATACTTTGTTTTCATATCAGGTATTGTGACGCATCCAGGTTTGTTCTTTTTCTCAAGACTGCTTTGATTATTTAGGGAATTTTTCCTATCATCCGAATATGGAATTTATCTACTTCTGTGAAGAATGTCATTCGTATTTTGATGGTGTGTTAAATCTAGCCACTACTTTTGATAGTAAGTACATTTAAATGACTTGAAAATTTTTAAATCTGTAAACATGCATTTTTTCCTATCTTTTGATGTCTTCTACAATTTCTTACATTAGTGCTTCAATTTTTCATTGTAGATATCCTTTATTTCTTTGGTGAAGTTTATTTTGTGGTAATTTTTTTCTTACTATTATTTGTAGAATAGGTTTCATGATTTCCTTGTCAGTAAATTCCTTATAGAAAGACTATTAACACATTCACGATGGGTCCATAATTGGTATGCCTTCTGCCATGTCCAATTAGGTAGCATGGGATGCTCATGCAAGTCCCATTGATGGTACAAGCTGCCTGATGGGACAGTCATGTATGTAGTTGAAGCTGGCAGAAACATGTTATTTTGCATCAACATTGTGTCCGTTTTGGTTAATTTGATTTTATGATCCTTTGGTGGAGTTTTTGTGAATTTTTACAGCAATTGTATGATTTTAAACATAGTTTGATCCTGGTTTAAGATTTTGTCCACTGAAAATGACATTGGTTGTGTATTTGTCTTATGTAACTTTTATTAAAATGAAGTATCATTCCTGTATCCGTAACTTGTTTGGGTCCATGTCTCATTAAGAGGAACTGAATTTTATCAAATAGGTTTTCTGTACCTTGAGATGATCATCCCTTTTTGCCCTTGATTCTTTTTGATAGTTTTTAATTGACTCATTTTTTATTGAACCAACCTTGTATCCCTGGGATAAAATCAGTTTGATTATGCTGAATGACTTATTGATAAACTGTTGAATTTGATTTGCTACTATTTTGTTGAGAATTTTTTCATCTATGATAAATTTTTACTCCATAGTTTCCTTTTCTTAGTGCCCTTGTCTGCTTTTGACAATAGGGTAATGTTGGCTTTATAGAATGAATTTGTAAGGGTTTCTCCCCCATCAAATCTTTGAAATAACTGACCTTAGTTCTATAAAAGTTTGGAAGTCATCAACACAAGGGGTTTTCTTTCATATGAAACTTTTTAGTACTGATTAAAAGTCATCACTTCTTTTTGGTCTCTTGACACATTCTTATGTCCTTATGGTTCACTCGTGTTGGATTATTTGTGTTCAGAAATTTCTTTTTTCTGTTTTCCAATTTGTTATAGTATATTCATAACATCAAATAATTTTTACACAACACTGGTATCAGTGGTACTGTTCCCATTCTCACCTCCGATTTTGTCCTTTTTTTTGTCTTCTGATTATTCCTCTTTATTAGTTTCACCTTTCGATCCAACAAATTATTTTCTCATCAATCTTTGATATACTTGGTTCTTTGTGTTTTTTTTTTTTCTGCTGTTATTTCTCTGCTTTATTTTTGGGTTTATTCTATACTAAATCCTTGAGAAAGTTTCCTTTTGGATGTAGCCACTTTCTGCTATGAAATTTCTTCTTAGCACTCCTTTTGCTATATCTCTTTTGATATTTTGTTTCCAATTTGGTATGCAAAAAAAAGCATTTGAAAACTTGTTGGTTTTCTTTGTGAACTCTGCATCAGGTGACAAACATGACCACATTGTGTTTTCACACAAAGATAAAGTTGGCCATTTTTTTTCAAAATCGTAGAACAAATTAATTTGGTGAATGGAGATGCAACTGTATCCATTTTGAGCTCTTCAATGACCAGTTTTCATTCAAAAGTGTTGCTCATTTTACATAAATGGTGTAATTTCTATTTTTTGTTTCCTCTTTCTTCCTTTTCCCTTATCTGTTCTTCTTGCCATTTGAACATGTTTTTCCTATTTCACAATAGCTATTATATATTTTGTTACTTATTTTCTTTTTAAGTTTCTCACATCAGGGACACAATACAGTCGTTATGTTTGTCTGATTCATTTCACTTAAGAGACTGGTCTCAAAGTCCATCGATTTAGTCAGAAATGTCTGAATATTACCATTCTTCATGGCAGAGTAGTTGTCCAGTAGAGTAAAAAAAAGCCACATTTTTTTCCATTCATCATTTTCTGGGCATTTGGAATGTTTCCAATACTTAGCTATTACAAACTATGCAGCTATAAACATTGGTGTGCATCTGCCGCTGTGGTAGTATGCTTTTAATTCTTTTAGGAAATACCAAGAAAGGGGATAGCTGGGTTGAATGGAACTTACAGCCTAAATTTTTGGAAAACTCTCCACACTGATTTACACACTGGGTGCACTAGTCTACACTTCCACCAACATTTTCTTTCTCCCCTTTGCCCCAGCAGCATATCATTCCTTGACTTCTTAATAATAGCCACTCTTTCTATGATGAGATGGAATTTCAGTGCTGTTAAACATTTTTTAATATATTTATTTGCTTTTTCAGTTATTTAATCTGATAAGTGTCTATTTCAGCAGCCCATTTTTGGATTGGGTCTTTAAATTTGGGTGAACTCATTTTTTTCAGTTCTTCGTATGGTCTCGATATAAGTCCTTTTATGAGGGACAACTGGCTAAAAATTTTTCTCGCTGTAGGCTGTCTCTTAATTGTGTTGATTCTTTGTGATAGTTCCTGTGTGATCAAAGTTCTGTTCATAAAGTGTTGGCCTACAGCAGTGTCTTCTCGAGTTACAGCTATTCTATTTGCCAGCAGATTTAGTCTTTTAATATTTAGATCTTTGTTTAGTGCATGATGAAAGTTGTGGGTCCAGTTTGACATATGGAAAGCCAGTTTTTCATGGTGTTTCTTCCTAGAAAGTGGCATTTTTCAAAGACAAGGTGGCTAAGTATGCTTGGAGATGTTTCTGCATCTTCTTATCTGTTCATTGATCTGTGGGTCTATTTTAACAGTACCACGTTTTGATCACAATAGGTTGGTATACAATTTCAAGTCAGTGATTTTGATGTCTTCTAACTTGTCTTTGGTGCCCAGAACTGTATTTTCTATTTTAGGTCTCTTCTGGTTCCAAATGAATTTTAGGATTGTTTTCTCTAGTCCTGTGAAATAACACCATTGGACTTGTGCTTGTGATTGCACTAAATCTGTATAAGAATTTCAGAAGTATGACCATTTTAACTATATTGGTTCTTCCTACCCAAGAGCAAAGAATATCTTCCCATTTTCTGATACTCTCTTCAATCTCTTTTCAGAGCACTATAGTTTTAAACAAAGAGATCTATTATTTCCTTCATCAAATTGACTCCTATGTATTTCTTTTGTATCCTATTGTGAAAGGTATATTTTCCCTAACTTATTTCTCAGTGAGTTTGTTATTCATGTACAAGAACATTACTGGTTGAGTGTCAACCTTGCATCCAGCTACACCACTGAATTTGATAATTAAATTCAGAAGTCTTTTGGAGTTTTGGTCATCTTCTATGCAGAGTATAAATTCATCTGCAACTAATTCATCTTTTTCCTTTTAGATCCTTTTTCTTTTTCTTTCTTCTTGTTTATCTGCCCTGGCTAGTGTTTCCAGAACTATGTTGAATAAGAGTGGTGACAGACATCCTTCTCTTGTTCTTGATTTTCGAGTGAAAGATTTCAGTTTTTGTTCAGATTGTTGGCTGTTTTGTCATTGATGGCGTTTATCACATTGAGAGAGGCCATCTATTCCAATTTACTGCAGGGTTTTATCATGAATGGTTGTTCAACTTTGTCACTTTTCCTACATCTATTGAGATGATCATATTGTTTTGTCATTGGCTCTTAATATAGTATACTACATTTATTGATTTGTCTATTTTGAACCATTCTTGCATCCCTAGGATGAATCCTACTTGCTCATGGTGTATAATCCTCATGGTGATTTGCTGCATTCTGTGAAGTCATGGCCCTATAAACTTCTATACATGGGTTGTCATAAGTGCACCAACATCAAAAAGTTTTCTATTATTTCACTGGATAGGATCTCTACACTATTAAATTTATTTCCTTCAAATATATTATTCTTAAAATGTGGATATATGTTCAGTTAAATATTTCATGGTGATTTTGTTAATGAGCCTATCATTCCTTCCATTTTACTTTTGTATGTGTGGTTTTACCTGACTGTAATAGATCAAAAGATCTTAAATTTCAAATATTTTCTTCATTTGATCTAATGTGTCATGGCTTTCAGGTGTATTCTTTTTATTTTGAGACATTATTGCACAGTGTAGTAAAAACTGGCATTTTAACAAGTTACATAGCTCATGTTGATCTGGAACTTTTGGCAATCCTGCTGCAACAGTATCCTGTAGGTGGAATTGCAAACATACACACTCACAGAAAACTCAACTGTTTTTTCGAATTATTGAACTCTTGAATTCTATTTGTTTCAGTTTTAGAATAGCTCTTTGATGGACTTCTCTTTGATGTGCTGCCTTTTCCCGCCAACTTTTATTGAAGTATTTATCTTTATTTTCCTGGATGCATATCATTGAACTTTGTATTATCATTCTTTAAAATCCTTATTAGGTACTTCATCTATATTATTTTAATATATTTTTGCTTCATAGTTATGTTCAAGTATTGTATTAGCTTGTATTTTTGTATTCTTGTGCTCATATGTTGAAATTTTTACATCTGGTAGATTTGGTAACTCTATCACTTTAATATGATGGGCTGTTTAGTATGTAAACTTTTCGTGAAGATATGTCTTGAGATAATGTGACTTTAGGCACAGCAAATATCATCGTAGATTCAGGTAAGGCACTGTGTCTCTGGGACACACAAGAATGGAGGCACTCAAGCTGTTTATGTTCGTGTGTTACAGATAGCACAGGATCCAGTGTGTTGTGTGGCTCACCCTAAAATGAGTACTGAACCCTGTTGGGTGATGGGTGTCCCCATCGACAATGTTGATGATAGCCATTGCATAGCCTCATCAGGCCTCTGGCACTGGCTGTCCCAGGATTTCAGAGGGAACACTGATTGGCACAAGTCCCAATGCAGCACAAATAAAGGTACTGTTGGGAAATGCAGCACCTACCTTTAATATGTCATCCTGATAGTACTGTGTGGTCAGGCAATGTGTCCATGAGACAATAGGAACCATGGTTTTCTTCTATGTCAGTGGCAGAGCATTCTTAGTTGTTTGCTGCTGGCACCAAGCATACATCCTCTCTCACTGTTTGGCTGTATGTAGTCAGGGGAGAGGTGGCAACTGCAGCTGCATCATTGTCCAAGTTGCATTAAACATGTCTCTGGAGAAAGGGCAGCAATTAAAATCACTTTTATCTCTCTGCCCTGTCAATAATAGGCACCTGTATATAAAGGAAAAGGATGGGGTCGCAGGAAGCATATAGGTACTTTTCTTCAGTCCTGTAACTGGCCTAAATGCCTAGATGGCCAGTAACACACTTATTTTCATAGGTAATACCATGATCTTCTGGTACTATACACCAGCACCATCCATGTAACACCTGTCTTTGGGTAAGCAGGTCAAAGTCTTTTGAGGGACCAAGTTGGTTTTCCAAAGCAGCTGCTCATCAGGGCTTTAGAGTAAAATGCATGTAAGGTCCAAGAGAAAGTTTAGAGCAGTCTAATTTCAGAAAAATAGCTCACTTCCCAAGATCATTTCTGGTTACAATATCCTGGGTATTCACTGAGAGGTGATGTGAGATCCTTTTCAAAAGCCAGGCTATTGTGCAGATTTCAGGTGACTTATCTAAGTGGGCTGTCAGCCTGACAAGATTGTGAAACTTTCCAGAAGCTAGGATTGCCAGCATCCACAGATAGAGTTCGCTAGGACCCTCTTTTAGTCTTACCCCTCACTTGAGTCATATGATAGTGTTATTTTTAGGAGCATTTTTTTTGAGGAACCTCTAGTTATTTCGATAGTGGCTATACTAATTTGCACTTCCCACAACTGTGTAGAGGGTTCCTCTTGTACCCTACTATATTCCAACTAGCAGTTTTTCTTCTTGATAGCCATTCTAACTGTAGTCAGATGGAATCTCTTAAGAGTAATTTTGATTTCCATTTCTCAAATGGCAAGATAGTGAACATTTTTTTATATGGTTGTTGGTCAAATCTACGATTTCTTTTGAGAAATGTCTATTCAATTAACTTGCCCATTTATTGATAAGGCTATTTGGTTTTAGGTTTTTCTTTGATGTTACTTTTCTTAAAAATCAATACATTGTGATGATTCTTTGAGGGAACAATAGCTGATATTTTCCCGATTCTGTAGGCTGAATCTTCACTCTTAGTTTTCTGTTGCTGTTCAGAAACACAAATGAATATAGTCTCACTTTTTCATTCTTGCCATTAATTCAGGTACTAGAGTGCTACTGAAGAAGTCTTTTCCTCTACCTATGGTTTATGTCTACTATTTAGGTTTTCATCTAGCAGCTTCAATATTTAGGTCTTATACCTAGGGCTTTGATGGATGTTAAGTTGATGTTTTTTGTACAGGGTGAGAAGAGTTCTAGTATTAATCTTCCACATATGGATATCCATTTTCTGAGCACTGTTTGTTAAAGAGGCTGTCTTTTCTCCAGTGAATATTTTTCACAAGTGTGAAGAATCAGATGGTTATACTTGCATGGAACTGGTTTCAGTGTCTTCCATTGTGTTTCACTGATTACATGTTTGGTTTTATAGCAGTACTACACTGTTTTTCTTACAGCTTAGTAGTATACTTAAAAATTGGATCAGATGATGCCTTTACGCTTGCTTTTTTCTTTGTATTGGTTTACCTATTCTGGGTCTTTTGTGTTTCCATATGAAATTCACAATTGTTTCTTCTAATTCTTTAAGGAATGTCATTGGAAATTCGATGGAGATTGCACTGAATTTATAAACTGCTTTCAGTAGTATGGCAATTTTAACAGTATTCTGCTAATAAATGTACATGGGACATTCCTCCATCTTCTAATGTTTTCTTCAGTTTCTTTCTTCAGTGTTTTATAACTTCACATGGTAGATTTCATTTATTTCCTTGGTTAGATTCCTGGATTTTCACCCATTTTTGGATGCTGTGAATGGAATTATTTTCTTGATTTCTTCATCAATTTAGTATTGGCAAATAGAAGACATTAATTTTTTAAAATGATTTTTTAATCCTGCTTTGATGAATTTATTAGTATCAAATATCTTTTGATGAAATCCTTAGAATCCTCTCACTACAGGTTATAAGGCTTTTTTGATTCCTTTCTTTATTGTACTTCTTTTAAATTTTTCTCTTGCCTAAGCACTCTGGAGACTAAATTTAAATGTTTTCATAAATATACATACATATGAAATGTTTCAATACTATAAATTTGCTCTAATCACTCTTCTTGGCATTAGATTTTATTGCCACTTTTTTGTTACCATGTTTTATGTCTAAAATGTCTAAAATTTATTTCTTCTTTGATCCATGTGTTAAATGTTGACTATAACTTCATGTGTTTGGGAATTTTCCATAATTATTTGTTATTAAATAATGCCATTATAGTCTAAGGGCAGACAATGCATGATTTCTGTTCTTTTAAATATGTTAAGGTGTTTTAAGGCCTAAATGTATTCTATCTTGATTAGATATTCCATGTGAACTTGAGAGGAGCATGTATTGTGCTGGAGCTGATTTCAACAATATCCTGAATGGTTTTCAGGGTGGATTTATTGATTTCTGACACCCTACAATTGTAAAAGAAGATTCACCTATTTTTCCTTGAAGTTTTATCACATTTTGCACGTGTATTTTGCTTGTACTCTTAAAAAAAACAAACGGAAGTCATGACTTCTTGCCAAATAGACCTCTATTCCCAATAATTTCTTTGCTTTAAAATATCCACATGAAATCAATGTTTATTTTTTTCATGAGTATATATCTTCACAGTTTGTTCCTGGTTTTTTCATCCACTCTTGATTACTGTACTTGGACCATCTCATAATGAGTACTGATTTATTTGAAATACTGTTATTGGGTTCTTTGTTGTCCTTCTGCTTTTTTTTAGTTTTTAACAAATTCTGCCTTTTGGGTTTTACACATACCATTCCATTTATTTGCTGTTCTAAAAGTTCTAATCCAGAAAGTTTAATATGATATGTTTTCCTATGTGTTGATATCCTGGAGTTTTGTAGTTTAAATGGGAGAGAAATATCACTTACCTTTATATTTAAACCCTCCTTACATGGGTGCGTAGTGATATCTAGTCTTCATTCAACAGTAATCACTGAACTGGCATTTGATATTCCTCATCAGCAGAGCTTGTATCATTTTAGATGACTTTGTTTGACTGAGTCAGCTAAGCAAGCAGAAGACATTGTTCTCTGTGCAGCCTGGTTTTTTTCTCACCATTTTGGTGCTTTTGGGGGATTTGAATATCAGGCTCAGCTCTTTAACTTCCATGCTTAAGCATGTCTTTAGCTTTCTTGCTGGAGCTGGTTCACATCACTGACACACACACTTTTAACAGCAAATATTCTGGTTTTTAACCAGTCAAGAAAATTTGGGGCACAGTCACATAACCCCTCTTTACCCACATGCATCTTAATTCCAATGCCTGACTTCAACATCTCTGTCAGGAGCAACTTCAAGATACTATAATGACAGCACAGCTGGTCTTTGCTCACCTTTCATCCTCATCCTCAGCAGGGCTACAGAATAACCTACCCCATTCCAGAAGAACTCCGAAATTAAGCCGTGCTACATTACATTCTCTGCCATGGGTTCACTATGTCAGGTGATACAGATGAATGTTTTCCTTAAATTCTTACAGATTTGTACGGTTGAGAATGCACTGCCCCTTTATGTTCTTCCTTTGAAGCATAGTTTTTGAGAGATGTGTTGCCACATGTGTTATTAGACAGGTTCTTACAAAGTAGCAGGCTCTTCTGAGTAACCAAAGATAAAGTCTGCAATCTTTCCTACCCACCACCATCTTCAGGAATGTTTTGTTTTTGTCAATGGTATTAGGAGAGATATTGATTATACTACATATGTCACAGTTGTCAGCTTCTTAGTGGATATCTTGCTTTCATCCAGCTCAGTACCAGCATGTCTCTTTGGTATTGTTTTTCCAAAGCTATTCCATTACGATTCCAGAACTGCGCTGTTATGATAAGACATCAGAAATACAAACCTTCAGATAAGGATGTTAGGGATAGGTATTAGAAAGGCAGGATACTCACCGAATGCCAATTTCCATATATGGAAAACAGACTTCTGTCTCAGAAATGTACCTCAGGAACACAGAGAGAATTCAAGACAGCATTTTGGAAACATAAATCCAGGAGATTGCTCACAAAGTGTGCATAAGAATGTGGCGTTGCTGTTTATATGAAATGTTTTCCACAACTCCTAGGTCATGAAGTGTCTTTGGTCCTTTGTGATTTTAGTCGACTATCCATAATTCTGGCTTCTATCCTTTCTTAGCTTAGTTACACATTTTTTAACTCTTTAATGTGGTTACACTATTTTGTAGTATCTATTTTTAATGAATCCAAGCTGACTTTCAAATAACATGCAGTGTAACTTAATTCATGTGTGATGTAACTTAATTCTAGTACATCTTTCCCCTTTTATCAGTGCTGCCTCTTCTTTCACTTACAAAGGTATACACATATATACATAATATATTTGATAGCAGCAAAATTAAATACTTCATTACTAATATTGTTCTGGAATACTCTTATCTCGCTTAGGTCAATTAAAAGAAAACCATGTTACAATCAGCTCTTCCTCTTTTTTAGGTGTATCTGTATTTGTGTCACTCCTTCTGTCCACAAGTTTTTAACAGTTTTTGCAGGGAAGATCTGCTGGCAATAAATTGTGTCAATTTTTTTTTTCTGAGAAAGGATTTTTTCTTTAGTTTTGAAGAATGATTTCACTGATTAAAGAATGCAATGCTGGTAATTTGTTAGAATTTTGGAGTTTTTTTCACTCCACTTTTCTTGTTCATGGTTTTTCTGCAAAGCTGGTTGTATAGTTCTTATAATTACTTCTGTAAAATTCATTTCTTTCCCTTTACATTCTTGAGGAATTTTTTTTGAGTTCCAGTATGAAAATTACGAGCATTGGTACAGTTGGTGTATGTGTGTGTGGGTATTTCGTTAGTTGTTTTTTGTTTGTTTTACACATATCCTGCTTATTGTTCTACAAGTTTCCTGGACCTGTCGTTCGGTGTATGTCATTAGTCAGAGGAAATTCTCAGCCAGTATTGTTCCAAACACTTCTCTTGTACTTTCTTTACTTCTATTTCTAGCATTTTCATTGCTTGTTACACCTACTGTAGTTATCTCATATCCCTTGGATACTGTTTTCTCCATTTCCGAACTTCTTCCAAGACATTCTTCTCTTTGTTTTTGCCTTATACTTTTGGGAGTTTCTACTGAAATATGATTAAGCTCAAAAATCCTTTTCTTAGCTATTTTCAGTTTTCTAATAAGCCCATTAAGGACATTTTTCATTTGTTAGCATTTGAACTCTAACATTTTTGCTTTTTCCAATGAATTCCATCACTGTTTACATTGTCCATGATCATAAATGCTGTCTTCTTTATTCATAAGATTCTTTAGCATATTTATGATAGTTGTTTTAAATTCCCAGTCTAATTCCAACATTTTTGCCACCTCTGGTTCTGATGTTTGCCATCTTGTGAAAGTGTTTTCCTCTTGTAGTATGATTTATGATTTTTTTTCTTAATAAATGGACATGGTAAGGTTGGTAAAAGCAAAAGCTAAAAAATGATCATTGGTAATAAAATGATAAGTTGAGACAGTGAGGTGTTCTGTTGTTTTATTTTTAGGTCTTACCTTACGAAGTTTAGGCTTTTGACTTCAAACTTACCAAATTTTCCTCCAGGATTTTGTCACTTCTTGGCAAAGGATACACAGAGGGAGTTGGTTATTTCCATGCTTCTACATGGAAGGTTAGAGCTGGCTACAGTTGAATACTTACCCTGCCCCAGGTCATTTAAGCTCTGGTGAAACTCCAGCAGGTTAGGCTCTAGTAGATTAATTTCCCTTGAAGGCAGGTCTTTTTATGATGAAAGTACTTTGATATATTCAAAATGTATTTTACCTTACCATCATGAAAGTTACAAGGGAATTCTTTTTCTGTTTACCATGAAAACCTGGTCAAGCTCTTGGAGGTGATAACTCGTGAAAACTTGAAAGAGCACCACCCCCCAACATACACATAACTGGGTCTCCCTGGATTTTTTAATTCACAGGCTTGCCCATACCTGACTGCCAGCAATTCATAAATTGTAGTTCAGGTTTTTTAAAAAGCACTGGTTTCAGCAGGTTTCAGCTCTAATGTGTTGTGATTCTCTGTATCCACCTGTCTCTCTCCAATTTTAAGGGCAGTGGTTTGCTTTCTGACCTTAGTTCTGCTGCACATCTTAAAAGAGTTGATTTTTCAGTTCAACTTTCAACTTTTTGTTAAGGCACATGAGTGACTTCTAAGCCTCTTACATGCAGGATTGTGTGCATATATGTTAAGACATTATCTGAATACTTGAGATGGGAGTTACAAGTAACATCCTAAATTCATAAAAAAATCTAGTTTACACTTGTACCAACATAATTTCAATAATACACAAAAATTAAAATTCTATAGAGCTCTATTTTCTTATGTTCTAATAGCCTCAATGTATGTTTATGTAATCTTCATTAAATGAATGCCTAATACAGATGGGTAAGTATTGTTTTATGCATTTAAGTCACATAGGAATTGAAGAGTTATGAAATAAAACTAGAATGCTGGCTTTTATATTTATGTAGACACCTATTCTAGAATTTCATATTTTTGTATGTAGTCTTAAATTATTTTATAGTGTCCTTTTATTTAATCATGAATCTCTTTATTATCTTTTATATGATAAAATCAGCTGGTGATAAAAAAATCAACTAGAGATGAGCTTCCTCATCTTTTGTTCATTTGGAAATTCCTTGAATTCTCCTTCATTTTTGAAGGATACTTTTCCTAGATATTTGTTGTCGAACTATCTTTTTTTCCTCTCATCACTAAATAAAAGCCATCACCTTCCCTTCTGGCCTCTGTACTTACCAATGAGAAATATGTTATTGTTATTGCAATCACTACATGCTGAGTCATGTCTCCTGCTCCTTTTACATTCTTTTTGCCTTTCGATAGTTTATGTTGTGTATTTTTGTGACTCTTTTTATCTCTTGTGGCGCTTATGTAGGTTCGTGGATATAGATTCATATGCTTCATCAAATTTGGGAAGTTAAAGTACTCTCCCTGTGTACTTGATTATATATCGTAAGACTCTCGGGTTGTTCATTTTTAAAAATTCTCTTCCCCCTCTAATGCTCAGAATTGATCATTTCACTCAATCTTTGTTGATTCTTCTCCCTAATCTACTAATGTAAGCTTCTAGTCACTAGTTTAGTGACTTTCTTCATTTGTTATACTTTTGAGTTCCAGAACTTTTAATTTTTTCCGTAGTTTATCTTTATTGATATTGTCTATTGTCCTGGTTTCCTTTAGTTCTTTGCTAATGATTTCCTTTAGGTCTCTGAGAATGTTTTAGACTACTTACAGTCTTTGTCAAGCACGTTCAATGTCTGTGCTTCCTTAGAAATAGTTTCATCTGTAAATGGTCATATATTTTTACATATTTCGTTTTTTTTATTTAACATGAGACATTTTTAAGTATTACCTGTGATAACTCTGGAAATCAGGCCTTTTTTGTAATCCGAAATTAAGTCTATAGTGTTTAATGACTTCTGAGCCATTTTTGTGAAATCTGTATTGTCATGGGTAGTCATTGTAGTTCCTCTTCCATTCACTTATGTTCAGTTCATTATAGCAAATATCCTTGAGTGGCAGAAGTCAGCGATCAAGAAAAAGGAAACAAAAATTGTCCCAGCTTTTGCAAATTGGCTCTGCTAGAGTATTCCTTCAGCATTTAGCCAGGCTATTTACAACCCTATCTTAGCCTTCATTTGCAGTTTGAGGTGAGAATAGAAGTCACCCAGAAGTAAAAGCTTAATTTTGTGCTGAAGACTTTTCTTAGCAAGCAACGAACCCTGTGCACACGTATTGCTTTATAAATTCCCTCAGGTTACAGAGAAACTTTACAATGCCCTATTTTGCCAGAGAAATTCTCAGTAGGTGACGTCCTCAAAGGTTTTTAGTAGCCTAATTTTTGTCTCAAACACTAAGCTTTTCCCCAGGCTCCTGTTCCCCAGGTTCCCCAGGTCACTGTGATTTGCTCAACCCTCTTACCATGTTTGCAGGTAATGTGCAACTTTTCTCCCTGAATCAGTTGTGAGTTAGGTGAAGGAAGCAAAGGCAATCACTTTACATCAGGCGTTCAGGCAGTCCTCAATCAATATACAAAAGAACCAATTCTTTTAAAGTAAGATCTCTAGGGCCAGGGATGGGGCCAGGGATGTAGCTCAGTGGCACAATGCCTGCCTGGCAAGTATGAGTTTGTGAGTTTGCTCCCTGGTACCAAAAAAAAAAAAAAAAAAAAAAAATTAAGTAATTAAAAATAAAAATAAAGTAAGATGTCTACTCCGTCTAGAACCAGGGATCAATGTACAACACTTGAAATACAACACAGGCTTCCATCTTCAAGACCGTGAGCAAGTGAGGTAAGGGTGTTAAAAGCGCAAATAAAAATGCTACAACACTTTCCCACCATTTTGTTTGTTTGCTGAGACAGGGACTCCCTTTGTAGTTCAAGCCGGCCTTGAACTTGAGGCGATCCTCATGCCTCAGCCTTCAGAATGCTGGGATTCCAGGTATGTGCCACCACACTGGCTTGCCTACCATTTTTAAATTGTATTATAAACTGGTTTGATGTTCACATGATAGCTATAAACCATCAAGTGCTTTTCAGAGTTTTGACAAGGTTGATTGTGGGGTTCTGCCTTTTTAAAAAATGTGTCTGTGAAGGGGAGGGTCCTTGGAGATATATTTGCAATGTTGCCCACCATACTCTATATTTTGGACAGAATAATTTAAGTTTTGTTGGACATTTTGCATATACAGGCTTGCAATGCTACTGCGGTGGTAGAATGTGATCAGAATTGGGTTCATCTCTCCTTTCACAGGTCTTAGTGTTGTTTTCCAGGACTGTAGAAGGGATGGGTCCGACATTCCTTTAAATGCAATTTTGTTGGTTTAAGTTTTAGAAGTGTATGGGAAGATTTCAAGTCAGAGGGAGGGGAACAGCACGCTATTATTGTTCTACAAAACTTCCTCAAAGTATTTTCCAAACTTTTGCATTAAAAAAAGAACAATATACTGCCCTTGTCAAATACCTACCTCACTGAGTTTTGTCAATTGTTTGGATTTCTCATACCCTCACATATCTCTTGTTAATGCCATCATCATTTCTCTTCCTGAATAGTTGCTTTTTCCTCTTCAATGGTCTTTCAACTTCCACAGTATCGACAGAAGATTCTTTAAATATACAGTACATCTTGCTGCTTCCTCTATTAAATGCTTCGGGAGCTTCCTCTCACATTGTCTTGAGCCAGTTCCCATGAATGTAAAGTCTAACTCAAGAATGCTATGCCAATCACTTAAGCAATAACTCCAAGATGGGCACCTGGATGTCTACTGAGAACGTGCCTAACAGTTCTACCAGAGATGGAGTAAGCTGGCTATTATCACCATTGAATACTTCCACGGGTGATTCATTTCCCATCCATCTTGTCGTGTGTGCCATTAAACAGGCCTATGATATCAAGGGTGGGACTCACTAGTGTATTTGGGAGGTTTACACTGAGAAGCCTTCAGTTTGAAGGATGTGAATACTGACAGTAGTACAATGGTGGGGACCCATGATGCTTGTGTATCCCTGAGGACAGGATCAATGTTCTCTTCATCTCCATGTTCCTAGTGCATGCCATTTCAGCAAGGCATCTAAGGTTTACTGAACCGCCTGGTGAAGGTCTCTACCTCTGGGCCATTTAACATTAGTCACGGGCCCTTCTGCTTCTTGGAACAGGCTACTTTCTAAGGATCATCTTCACTTGAACATGTTTTCTGATTATTAGAAATTCCTCAAGGATCGCCCAGTTTGATTCCTGGACCTAATAGTTCCAGCAGCATTAGAATGAGGCTCACAAGGCACACTGAGTAGATGCTACTATATCTTTACATGAAATAGTGTTCATGATAAGGGGTTCTTTGCAGAGGTACCTCTGGGGCCTCTTGTCCTCCTCTTGTTCACAGCCCTCTTACAGCCAGCAGGGATGGGGGATCCAAGCTGAGTTGATTACTTTTGACATCAGTTGTTAACATAATTTTGACGTTAAGCCTCCCCCCAGCTCTGGGATGGCTCTGACTGTGTCCAGGCTCTGGCTTGAGAAGCCACGGGGAGCCTTTCAGCCCAGATCTGGCCTGGCTGGAGGCAGCCTGGGAAGGGACCTGTGTTTCTCAAGCCCGCGCCCTCGGGGCCTGGGGGTGGGGCCCCAGCAGATGTCTGGATTTGGTAGCCAGGGCCTGGAGCCGGATGCTGAGGCCGAGGCCTGCAACTCATTTCCCCATTAAACATTCTGAGAACATCTGCACCGGTTTCCAAGGCTTCTCCCTCACTAATTGCTTTGATTATTGTGTGAAGTTAAGAACTGGCACATTTCCGCGATGTTGTGATGAAGGTGAAAAGATCGCTCTTAATTAGATTAAAAACATTTTTTTCTTCCTCTGTAATTTCGCCTTGAAAATCAAGGCCACTTTTTTTTTTTTTTTTTTTTTTTTTTTTTTTT
>RJWM01000201.1:0-145943 GCA_004363535.1 Dasyprocta punctata | reverse complement strand
GCAGCACGGAGACCCGAGTGGGTTGATTTACTTCTGTGGGTGGCTGTGTTGCTTTCTATCCATTTCCTGGGCTCAGTCAGGGCTGACCCTGTCCTGGCTCTGTCACCTATCCTGCTAAACACCTCCACCATTCAGATTCCACCGTTGGGCTCACAAAACTATTTCCACTCATTCCGGGGTTTGTGTTGCTGATGCCTGTGTCCCTATTGTGAAGGGAGGCATTTGGAAAACAAGGATACCCATAAACCTAAAGTCCAGGATTACACAGATCGCAGCATCCTTATGAGGATTTCTCAGGATTCCACAGGTCTTCTTCGATTCTCATGTCACTGTCATGTTGGACTCAAATCTATTCTGGATTAACCTTGACTAAATGTGAGATGTAACATGTTCCACAATTTGCTCCACACACCCACTTACACAAGAGTGTGGAAAGGGGCTTCTTGAAGTTCTGGGGATTTGCATTACCCAACAGTAGGAAGTCAACAACCAGCCTTTGGGAGCCCCTTTCCCAGAGCTCCCTGGTCATTGCAGGGTTGGGGCCCAGGCCTCAGGCCAACTTCTTTCCCATCAGTCTTTTCTTCTCTGCCTTCTGTCCCGTAAAGCTCAGCAAGGGCTGTCTGGAGGAGTTTAGCTCTTTTGTAACCTCGACCTCCCCCTCTCAGACTCACATGTCACCCTCAAGTTTGTCACACACATTCCTAAAGACTTGCTTGATAACAAATGATGGAACCCCAACTCAAACGAGCTTATGGACAAAAGGGACATTTTTTGGCTCACACATCTGGACCCAGCTGTTCCAGACACAGCTGGACCTCGGGGTTGTGATGATCTTGCTCTCCTCCCCCTTCCACCCTGTTCATTCTTTTCTTCTCACCCTCACTTTCTCTATCCATCAGCCCCATGACACAGCTATATCCTTAGGCAGCCACTTTTGAATATAGACAAGATGGCTATCAGCTTGTATATAGCAGATCAGCAAACCCAGCAAAAGGTTCATCTCTTTTCTCATAATTCCTGCCATAGTCTGAGCCAGGCTGTCCTTGCTCCCAAACAGGATACAAGCCATCCCCGGATGTGCAACTATGCTACTGGTATCCAAGCTGGGGGCCACTACACCCATTTTGAAGTTGCCAGTAGGTACCTGAACTTTGAACCCTAGAAATAGAAAGGGATAACCCCTTAAGGAAGATTCGAGAAGCTATTTCCAAAAGCCAGGCTTGGCTGCTGGGCAGGCAAAAACAACAGGTGTCCACTCAGGCAAGGTATTTTCCTAAGCGGAACTGGGTGCCAGCTGTGAATATACATTTTCACTCCACTCCTCGCCTTGTTCCTGGCAGCTGTTGTGGGAATGGCTTTTACACTTTCTGTCCATGTCCCTTACTTCTCGCCTCTGAGAGGAGACACAGGTGGTGGCGGGGCTGCTCTGGCTCAGGGTCCATGAGTTGGGCATGGGCAGCTGGCACAGGCTGTGGGGCTTCAGCTCAGCAATGTCACGCAGGGCCTGGCTGCAGCTGTCCGGGTGCCCTAGGGAACAGTTCTCTTCACAGTGCAGTATGCACAAGGCTTTGGTGAATCCATCAAGAGGGGGAGATTTTTTGAGAAAGCCAGAAAAGGGGCCACTCCCTGAGGAAGAAAGAGGGCAGCTTCTGTTTATCCAGAGGGGTGAGCTGGCTCAGCAATCTTGCTTATGCCAGGCACAGTAGGGATTTTGGGGAGGCAGAATGCAAGGTTCCTGTGTTGTGGGCCAGGCACATATAAGCCCCACAGTCATCCAGAGGAGGCAGCAATCTTGGGAGCCTTGGAAAGCTTGTAGGGAGGAAAGGCTTATATTACACCTGGGAGATTAAATAGGATTTTAATCAGTCATGAGGAGGGCAAAGGCTGAGCAGCTGGGTGAAGGTACCGGGGAGAGCAAAGACACCAACAATACTCAGCAGAGGGCAGTGGGCAGCAGGAGTGAGCTGGGCTCTTACCTGGCACTTGAATGCTGACCTACCTGGTCTAAGCAAGGAGGGGTGAGAGCGCACTGAAGAGAAAGTGAGGCCACATGCTGCTGGAATGGAAATACTTGGAGAACTTCATGGCAGAAGAGTTTGGCGTTACCCAGCTGCACGAACAACGTAAAGAAGAGGGGAGAGATGTAGGACACTCATGCACTGTTAACTCCAGGATGACATGTGACAGGGCCATGAGCCTGAGAGCAAAGCACATGTAAGACTTTTACAAATTATTGTTTTCTGAGTTGTGGAGGTATCTTTCAAAATTGAAAACACAGACATGATAAGGAAGGAAATAAAAATCACCCAAAGGCACTTCGACCCAAGGACAAACACAGTTAACGTTTTGATCTATTTCCTTCCAATCTTTTTGCTGTGGTCGTATTTATTTTTAAAAAATAAAATGCAAATAACCCTACTGAGCAGGTCCACTGGCTGGAAAGGAAGATGCTGTGCTGAGTCTGGTTCCGGTTCTCTTGAGAAAGGGTGAGACTTGGCAGCTGGCGGCCCCAGCTGGGGCAGTCACCACGCCTGATGTTGCATTCACCATCCCAGACCTCCCATTTTCCTAGAAAACAAAATTGTTTTGTTCTGCCCTGAAAACTTAGGCCCAGTTTCTGGCCTTGACAAGGCAAAGGCAGCCAAGGAATGAAAGCATCAAAAACTGGGACTGCTTTAGAAAAGTGTGACTTCACTGTCACCAGGAAATAGTGGTTGTTCCCTGGGGCCAGGCACTCTGACTGTTCAGCAGAGAGCACCTGGCGTTACTCCATTGCCCTCTGCAGGGTCTTGGTGTCCAGATTAGCTACCCCGCCACATTCACCATGGCTTCTGCTTACTCTGCAGCTGGGCTATCTTTTCACATCATTGTGATAGACCAACACTGGCCTCTTCACAAGTGGGAGTGGCCAGCAGGGCCTATTAGTGTACAGCACTTGCCCCAAGCCCCTGACCAGAAGGAGCAGCACCAGCACATCTAGGAGGAATTGAGTCCCTGCCCCCTCTCCAACAATCTTCTAGAATTCTGCTCTGGCTGTGTCTGTAGTTCACACTGAAGAGGAGGTGGCAGGCCTGGTCTTTTGTGTCCCTATGGAGGAAGAGGCACACCCAACAGTCTCCGACACACAGGCCTGGCAGATAGCAGCCTCTCCTTTTGAGTTGGAAAAACAAGTCTGTGGAGCCCCTCTCTCTGACCCTTGTTGCAGGGCCCCTCGTGCTGTTCCCAGGATTAAACCAAAGAGCACACATTCCTCTCTGGCAGGTGCAAGCCCCACCCGCTCCGAGCAGCCAACTGATGTGCACATTTCAATTTCCTAAAACACCAGCGCAGGGCCTTTCTCAGGGGTCGAGTGGCTCAGCCTTGGCCCTCAGGCTTTGGAGATGGCACTTATCATCCTGGGTGTTTGTAAAGCAGGCCCCTCTTGCAGCCGCTCCTTCATTCTGTATACAAGTGATGCAGACATTGAAATATGTATTTGTGTTCTTTCACTCATTTTCCAAAAGAACATTTGAATCCTGGATGCAGTTTTAGCTCTTTCACTTGACAACTGTATAATATAACCCAGGGTACTTGAATCTCAGCCCCGAGTCTCTAAAATGGGGGTGGGAAAATGTTTGCACCAGGTTCCAGACCTGTGGGCCTCTGAATGTGCACACATTCCTCAAGGCTTACCAGTCCTTGCCTGGTCTCTCCAAGGATGTCATGGGCACAGAGCCCTTCACTCAGAGCCCTTCTCCCGGCTGCAGCTAAGTAATGTCTGTGCAGTTTCCTGCTGGAAGTCTGCCACTGGCCCCCATGGACCATGAGCTCCTGAGTTTATTTACATTTCCTTGATTGCTAGTCAGGCACAACACCTTTCCACAAGCTCATCAGCCTTTTGGATTCCTCTTTTAGGACATGCTGTTTGTCTGTTGCTCATTCTTAATTAGGTCCCTTCTATTTCTCTTGTTGATTTGTAGAAGTCCTTTATATTTTGTGGGTATTACTTTTCTGTGGTTGTCTTTTCACTCTTTAAAATGTAATTTGGTGATGAGGTCTTGACTCCAACACAATCAAATTAATTAATCTTTTCCTTTATGGTTATTATTTTTTGGCTTTAAAAAATTCTTCCTAATCCCAAGGTTATGAAGGTATTCTACATTCAGCCATATAAGCTTTTCAGTTTTTCTTTTCAGAACTGGTCTTCAATCCCCTGGAATGCCAACAGGGAGTTTTTGGTACGTAGTATGAGGAAATTTAGGGTCCAGTTTAATGTCTGTCCCATGTGCTGTTGTCCCTGAACATTTTATTGAAAAGTCCATGCTCTTCAGTGATACACAGGTGACCACTGACACACTACAAGTGTCCATATGTGGGGACAATCTGATGCTCAGCCCTGTCCAGCAAGCCTATTAGTGTCTCCTTGCATCAGCACCACATTCTTCATGACTTTGGAAGAAGTACTGATGTTTTGGTAAAACAAGTTCTCCACCCTGCTCTTGAATATCAACTGCTGACCTTTTACACTTCCAAGTAAATTTTAGAATCAGTTTGTGAAGGTCCTCGCACACAAACCTTGGGGTTTTTTTTTGTTTGTTTATTTATTTATTTTATTTAAGATTTAAAAAGAATCTTTTCAGTCTTCTCATCAGTGGAATAAAGGCATAGTTCTCCAGTTATTTGTCTTCTTCAATGTCTCGGATTGAAGTTTTATACTTTTCTCCATAGTTCTCGCATATCTTTAAATACTTAAGATTCTTTTGTGCTCACCAGCTTTGCCCAATGTTAGCATCTTACATAACCTTGATATATTGACCAAGACTAGGAAATTAACATTAATACAACCCTATCAAGCAACAGTTATTTCCTCAGTTTAACTACTAATGTCCTTTTTCTGATCCAGGATCCAGAGCCATCGTTAACTTTATTTATGGGAGCAGATCTTAATCTTCTCTGATCTGTGACAGCTACTCAGTCTTATTTTTATGAGGCTGACACTGGTAAAGAATGTTGGTCAGTTATCAGTGCTGCTCAGTTTGGGTTTGTCTAAATTTTCCCAGGATTAAACTAAGGTTATGGGTTTGGAGAGGCAGGATGTTTTTCTCATTGTGTCACAGCCATGTGGTTAAGGTGGTAGGGGCCAGGTTCCTCCATTGTATCTGAGCTATTTTTCCCTTTCTGTAGTTTAGTCATTAGAAGTAAGTCATTTAACTCCAGCCCATATTGAAAGGGTGGTGAGTTCAGTTCTGAGTTCTGCATGAGGGTATCAGAGAATATGTGAACGTGTGTTGAAACCAATGCAGCAATTAAGCATATTTTGGGGGAGTAACTTTGAAGTTTCTCCTTAAAGTTCATCTACTAATTTCAGTATTCACTCATAGATCTTTCCTGCAGCAAATATTCCTGTGCTGTATTCTATTTTCTTCAGTCTTTCTACACTTATTATTCAGAGTTCTTTAGTAAGCAAGATTTGCCTCTCTCTTTTCAATTACTTATCAGTATGGCCTAAGGCATGCGTACTTTTGTTGTAATACAATGCTATTGTTATTTTGTTGTTTGACTTATTCTAGCTTTGCCCACAGTTCGGTATGTGTCCTTTTGACATGCCCCATCATTCTTTTATGTTTATTTTTGTGTTTCCTCCCTTTGTAGCACTAAACAATACTTCAGATCCATTTTATATTTTCCGGGTGTTAATCCTTAGGATCACCCATTTATCCAGAGAGTCTTGGTTCTTTATATTGGAGAACTTAATAGTACTGGTATTTAGTAAACACAAGGCGGGCACTTGCTATGCTCATTGTCATTAATGTCTATCCTCTCAGTATATAGAGTTAGGAAATACACAAATAGTTTCTGAGTACGTGATGTCCATATTTCTGTGTCTCTCGGCATACGTATCTAACCCTGTTTATACTGATGTTTCTGACTACAGCATACATCTTTGTTTTCTTTGTTTTCCTGGCCCCAGCCCTGGCCTCCATTATGTAATATATTTACTCATTTATATAACCTTGCCGTACAGGAAGTACCCTTCTGTGAAACAAACTTATCTTGAAGTATGTAGTGTTTATGTCAGTAGAATTTTTTTTGTCTTTAGCTACTCAGTGTCCACTCAAAATATTGTTTTCGAAAACAATAGTAGACCAACTTCTTTTCCACCTGTCCTTTCAGTGCTATGTCATACATTTGTAACACAGTTATTAACCCACTCATCATGATCTGCTTTCTTCCTATGAACCTCCAGTTTTCTGATTGATTCTTAATTCATACAAAGGAAAATTCATTTGGGGAGGTACAGTTCTATGGCCTTTGGCAAATGCCTTAAATCATACATCCACCACCATAGTATCATACAGAGAAATTTCTTGTGGAATCCTCCTGCCCCAAACTGCTAGCAGCCACTAATCTGTTTTTGGTCCCATAGGTTCTGCTTTTCTAAAATGTCCTATAAGTTGAATCATATAACACAAATGCTTTTGCATCTGGTTTCCTTCATTACTTAGTAAGATGCACGTGAGTTTTATCCATGTTGTTACATGAATCATTAGTTCACTTCTTTGTATTGCTCAGTGATATTCCACGGCATGGATAGAATAAATGCAGCATAGTTTCTTTATCTGTTCAGCCGTCAAAGGAAATCTTGGTTGTTTCCAGTTTTCACCAACTGTAAGTGAAATTGCTACACATACTTACCTACATGCTTTTACAAATATAAATATTCAGATGGGGTAAATATCTGAGAAAGGAATTAAGAAACTGCCAAAATGTTTTCCAAAGTGGCTGTGTCATTTTGCATTCCCACCAAGTCAGCGTTCCAGACACTCTGTAACCTGGCTGAGTGTTTCGTATTGTTAGGTTTTCATTTTTAGAAATTTCACCATTCTCACAAGGTTGTAGTGGTATCTCATTGTGTTTTTAACTTGTATTTCTCCAATGATTATTGTTGCTGGTTGAGTACCTTTTCATATGCTTATTTGTAATCCATTTTTAAAAATTGGGCTATTTGCTTTATTATTGTAAAATTATAAGCATTCTTCATGTATTGTAGGCAGAGTCATTGACTCAATAAGTGAAAATATTTTTTTTCAAATCTGTGGTTTGCCCTTTCATTCCACTGAAAGTCTGTCACAGAGCAAAAGTTTTTAATTGTGATAAAGTACAATTTGTTGATTCTTTTTTTCTTCCAGCTGAGCTGTTGCTATTGTATTTGGAATCTTTCTGCCAAATCCAAGGTTCCAGTGATTTTCTGTTTTCTTCAAAAAGTTTTATAGTTTTACATTTTATTTTAGTTTTTTTAGTAAGATTGTATGTATTACCTTTTAAATTTTTGTTTTATGATTGTTGACCATCTCTCAAATTAGATAACAATGTTAAATCTGTTAAAATTTACACATACATATGAATGCACACAAATTCACACATTTATATAAGGAATAAATTTAAAAAACAGTTGTATTACTTAGGTGTGGGAAAGTCTTCCTTTTTCATAAAGCAAAGATGTATCACTGTAAAACAAAACAAGACATTTTCTATGATAAAACAACATAATAAGGTTAAAAGACCAAAGATGGACTGAGGTAGTTATTTCTTACATAACAAAAGGTTACTATCTCTAATATATAAAAATTTCCTAAAAAGTAACAAGCAAAATGAGCAACAGATATATGAAAAGCAGTTCTGCAAGGGGAAACCCCATTGAAGGCATTTAGTACAGGTGAAAATGAGAACAGACTTCAGTTTTTGCCTGTGTTTGGCACGACCTACAAAGGGTGCTGATAGTCAGTGTAGACAGGAGGTTTTGTGGGTAGGAGAGGAGTGTGAGTTGCTATAACTTACTAGAAAAGCAATAACAACATCTATTAAAAACAAAGATACACCCTCTTACCCTGCTCCAATACATCACCTTTTATAAATAAAGATGGATATTCCTTGTATTATTGCCTGAAGAACTGGCTTAAAACTAAAAGAGCCTGGGCAAGGGTTTAGCTCAGCGGCACAAGTGACTGCCAGGCAAGTGCAAGGTTGTGAGTTCAATCCCTGTTACCAAAAACAAAACAAAACAAAACAAAAAAACTAAAAGAGCCTCAATTCCCATACAAAATACAGTGGGTGAATTTATTGTGGTAGAGCTAAGCTATGGACTATTGTGTAACTATTAAAATGATCATCAGCTCCACCTGGACATACCTAGTGGAAGACACGAGTGTGGTGCAGAGTAACAGGAACAAACTGACAAAACCAGAGCCATCCTGCATGTACAAAAAGCAATTTATGCCTAACCTGTGTAGTCCCATGAGCAGAGTGGGCAGGAGTTAGGGATCCAGCTACAGGTTAACAGTGATGACACTGGAAGAGGAGGGCCATTGTGAAACTTTCAGGCATTCCACTTCTTAGGAGTACTGAATTCTTTTGCTTTTTTTTTTTTTTTTCCTGAGACAGGGTCTCATTATGCAGTTCAGGCTGGACTTGAGCTCACTTTGTAGGTCAGGTTGGTCTTGAACTCACACCGGTCCTCCTGCCTCAGCCTCCTAAGTGCTAGAACTACAGGCATGTGCCACCTCACCCAGCTTGCAATACTTTACATGATGAAATAAGTTAAGAGTTACTAAGTTGAGAGTGAATACAAAGTGAATCAGTCCTCTGAGGTCCTGTGTCAGAGCCACTGAGGGTCCTAGGAATATGAATATGAATATGAATATGAAGCCAGTTTGGGGATGATTCTTCCACGTCCCTCAGGGTGTAAGTGGTTGATAGGGCATCACAGCCAGAGTGAAGAGGCAGTCCTGTGACTTCTAGGTACAGGGGTCCTACTGCCCTGACCCAATAGCCCTATCATTTTATAACTGCATTTGCAGTGCGAGCCAGTGTCTCAGTTAGACCTGTGTCTGTTATCCATGTTTTAATCTTGACCCAAAAGTCAGACATGAAGCTGGGGAAAGATCAGAACGTTAAGGTAGGATGAGTCCTGAACTCCTGAGCTCAGCCCCAGGTGGTTGTCACACAGATGAGGATTCACTGGCCTTTACCATTCTTGGACATTGAGGTCTCAGGCACTTGGGACCATCTTAAACACTCCCCTACCCCACCTCACACCAATGCCCGAGTCTGAAGCTCCTGGGTGCCATCTCTGCTTCTCACCTGAACCTTAGAGTTCACAGGTCTCTCCCGCAGTGGTGAGAGGTGACGGTGGGCATCTGAGCCCAGTTCTGGGGCTCCCTCATCATCAAGCCCCAAGTGGAGGCCTAATGCGCTGTTGCCCACCCTTTCTACAGTGAGAAAGAGCCCCACGCTGCTGGAAGTAAGCCCGACCCACTTCCTGAGAACCAACAGCTTTGCTGAGGACCTGGACTTGGAAGGGGAGACACTGCTGGCGCCCATCACCCACGTGTCACAGTGAGTGCCCACACATCCACAGAGACTGGTCTAGAGGGGAATGGGGCTCAGAGGGGATGATTTGGCACAGGGGAAGGAAGGTTTGTTCTTGTGTCAGGGTGCTGTCTACTCATCCAGCGCCCAGCACCCACTGCCTGCCTTTAGCAACCTGGAGCCACCAGCTGCCAGGCCTGGCCCCAGCACCAGGTACCAGGCAGGACAGGAAAAGACAAGGGCATTTTCCGCGGAGTCTGGGAACATGATCCTCCTGTTTTGACTTATGGAAAACCAGACTGATCATTTCCTACTTGTTTTCATGCTTTGAGTGTCTGAGAAGATTGTTTTTCTCTCCCCTTGCCCCCTCCTCCAACCCCAGAAAGAGTCAACTTTGTTTTTTAGCATTTCCCCATGGAACCCTGGCCAAAGCTCTGGGGCAGATGCCGGGTGCTGTCTGCCAGTTGCTGCTGCTGTCCTCAGGGGCTCCTTCAGGTGGAGGAAATGGCTGATTCTCCACGCCTTCCAGTTGGCCTCCCCTGAGGCACAGCTGGCCTGGGATACATGCCATCCTCCCCCGCCGTCACGGCATCACCAGGCCAATCCCTGGTGCCCAGCCATGGTGTGATTCCCCTGTGATGTGTGACTCAGTGCTCCAAACCAAGTGCCCAGTGGTAACAGCCATGCAGTGGGGTCAGTGGGGCACTGGGCCCTTTCTGGCCACACCCCCATGGGGTGTTTCCTTGAAAAGAGTCAGCCCTTCTGAGGGCCACTTGCTGGGACTCTCCCCATCTCTTGTGTTTCTGTAGTGTGTTCTGTTCTTCTGACTCTCGGTGGGGGAAGGGGGTGTCAGGAGACTGTCCTGAATGAACCGTGTGCCCCTTTGTCATAGTGAGGCCCTGGACCTCTTGCTTTTGCTGCCAGTCAGGTGTGGATTTGGTCTTATGGGTGACTAAGGAAGTTGGAACTCACAGTGCTGGAACTGACAAGAGTGGAGGACCAAAATAAGGCCACTCTGCAGGGAAGGACCAGGTGTCCTAAGTGTGATTATGACCAAACAGGACCTGCCCACTATCTCCCCAGGCCATCCAGGCTCACAGGATGGTTGACTATTGTTGAGGTTCTCAATCAAGTCCAGGGCAAGAGAGACCCCAAAGTGGTGAAGACTGGAGTTCTGTGCCTGGTGGTACATGCGAGGTGGATGGAGCACCTACTCTGGAGTGGCATCATCCAAGAGTACACTGGGAGCCCCGTTAGGGCCCAGGATGCCACCCCGACTTCACGGGGCCACTCAACCTGTCCTTTCTTGTCCTCTGGCCACTTACCTCCTATTGGAGAACATTGTCCTTTATTCTCATGGCCAGGACAGTGAGGCCTTGCCAGCTCTTGGGCCCTGTGCAAACCATGCAGGAAGGTCTCGGGGAGAGTGGTGAATGACTAGGGACCCATGTGGCTCATAAACAAGCCTACAGCAGTCCTATAATTGCTCCCTTTGGGGCAAAGACTACTCATGCTGCCATTAGCACATTCTGAGCCCTCTAGAGCCAGAGGCTGCCCAGCCAATCTAGAGGCAACCTCAAGCAAGTGTGGCCTCATGGTCCAGGTTACCAGATAGTTTCTCACATCCCTTTTAAAACAGTAGAACCCAAACCTTCTGCCTACTGTGGTCCTGGCACATCGTAAGCCCTTCTCAAGCTATACTGCTGGGCTTCTTGGACTTCTACTGTTAGCTGGGCCCTGGCACAGCCATGACCTCCTCTGTAGGGAAGAGAAGGCTAGGTGGAGGCTGGGAAAGGGAAGAATGAAGTTTTAGCAAAAGGTTGTGATCTGATCAGAGTCACGGTTGAGGCATCAAGGAATCTGGTCACTTGAATCCTCAGGAGTTGGGTGCCATTCTTTCAAGAAATCCTGGCAGGGAACACAGGACACAGGTATAGTACTGAGTACAGTACTGAGTACTTGGACCCCAGGTGCCCCCAGAGCTAAGTCCTCACTCCATCCTGGGGGAGCAGGCGAGCCACAGTGGACACTGTATTTACCCAGAGCCTGACTGCCTGCAGGACAGGGGTAGCCAGGCCTTTGCGCCACACTGGGGCTGCATTCCTCCATCTCCTGCCCAGCGTGCCTGGTGATGGATGCCCGTAATTAAACTAGGCTCCAGCTGTGCAGGGATGCAACACAGCTCTTGTGGGCAGCTGGCCCCACAGACCTGCACTAGAAAGAGAGGAACGTGCCCCAATGCATGTACGAAGGACGAGGATGAGTACAGGGGTCTCACAGGGGGCAAAGTGGATGGGAGGTGGTTGCCGAAAGCCAGATCTATTTTTCTTCAGTATTTTACTGATGTTAAATGTATTACCATGCTGAGCCAGTTCCAGAATTCAAATTAAAAGCATAAATAAAGACACATTTTGTTTCCATCTCAAGCTCTCCCCGCCTGCAGGGCCCCAGGGAGGTGAGGTCACCACAGCCTTGATTACGGGAAGGTCCCTGGGTCTGGGCGAAGCTCCTCTTTCCGGGGCCTGTTGGCCAGTAGTGGTTTGAGGGGCAAGGAGCCAGCAAGAAGGCCTGGTGAAAACTAGAGGATCACTGGCAAGCAGGGACTGGAGCACAGGATGCTGGGGGGACCTCGGCTTTGTTAGCCCCAGTCCGGTAGGCAAGCACCCACAGCTTACAGGTAGCCCCCAAGGTCCAGCTGGCTTGAGTGCCCTCAGCCTAGCACACATCTCTCTCCCAGATGCTGTCCTCCTGGATCTGACAGGTCTGAGGGAGCCTTTTCATCCCAAGCACTGCGCCTGAGTCCTCCACTGAAAGTCTTGCCTCAGGCTGAGAAAGAATAGGATGGAAGCCATTGTGAGCAGTGTGTGGAGGTGGTGGGAACTTCCATGAGAGAAGGGGAGCCCTATACCCCAACAATAACCGAAATGAGTCCCTATGATCCTGCTGTACCTACTACTGTCCTCTGTCCATCAAGGGTCACTGGCAGGACAGTAGGAGAGGAACACGGACACTCCTGTGTGTGTGTGTCCCTGTGCCTTATATATGGTATCTTGTCATCTGGAACACTCTGGTCGCTCATCTGGCCATCAGAATCCTAGCGTCTTTTCAGCTTTCACTCCACTACCCCTGCCTCAAGGACCCCATTCCTAGGTGCTTGCAGGCTGGGTAGCTACAGCCTTCTCTGGCTCTCAAGGTCCTAAGTACCAGTAACCTGAGCACTTTGCTCAGGGATAGAAGGAAGCAGGGCATTAACCCCAAAACCCCAAACCCAAGGCACAAAGAAGTCCCAAGACTGACATATCCCCCACCCTGTGCAAAGAGCACCTCCTCGACCCTGCCTGAGGTTATAAAGAAAGGGATGTGGGTGCCTCCCATGCATGCTGACACAGGGCTCAGGGCACAAAGCTCTGCACCTTTGAGCTTGAGGACTTGCAGGTGTGGCCTGGGTGTACTTCTCCTACAGCCACATTTGTGAAATCCTCCTTCACTCCCTCCCCGCAGCTGCTGAGCCAGCCAGAACTGGCCTGGAACCACACGTCTGGCCCATTAGCTGCATATGGATACCCAAGATGGATGGGCCAAGAGGCCAAGCCCACCATGTACCCAGCAGGCTGTGGTTCAGCCCTGCACCATCGCATGATTTCCCTGAAGGGTCTCTGAGTTGGTCCCTGGTCCTTCTGTCTTTTCTGTTATGGTGCTTGGACAGACAAGCCTCCACTCGTCATCACCAGCTCCCCCTCCCCATAAGAGACATTCAGGAGGCACCCTGTCCACTGAGAGGGTGTGGCCAAGCAGAGGGGTGGAAAGAAGGCAGAAGGCAAGTGAGCTTACAGACTAAGGTACTGCAGAGAACCCACCAGGTGACTGTCAGCACCTTCCTGGCGAGCATGTGCTTGCCGGGTCTCTTGCGACATGACAGCTTCGAAAATCCTTGAGCAAAACCAGTCCCGTGTGTGTTAATTAGAATTTCCATGTCTTCAACTTTCTCCTGGACCCTGCAGAATCTCACGCCAAGACGTTCAAGTTTCTCTTTTCCAGTGAGGCCACTGTGGCCTGGCTTTCATCTACATCACTACTAATGTCTCTTGAATTCTGCATTTGTCAGTGAAGCCAGGGCTAGCCCATGCCTTCTGGAAACAGAGGCAGATGTCATAAGTCTAGCCCTCAGCTCAGCTCCATAGACGGGTGGGGTATCTCCTACGATGGGACCAGCTTTACCTAGGACATTTTGGAGATACTAGGGCCCGTCGAGGCACTGAGCATGAACCACAGTAACCACCCACGTTCCTCGCTTGGGTTCTCGACCTACAGACATTGGTAGGAGAGGACTGAAAGGTTCTGCCAGGGAGACAGGAGGCTGCCAAGAACACATAACACCAGTTTGCCTTCCCTGACCATTGTCCAGTCTCCTCTGAGGCTCCAGACCACCTCTGTCTGCGCAGGGTGCCAAGGAAGACCCCTGGGAGCCTGGCTAGGAGGGCTGCACAGGGCCGTGTGAGTCACAGGATCCCCGGCAGAGCCCCCCACAGCCCAAGCCAGGCTCAAACCCGTCTCTGCAATGCACGAGGGGATTAAATGTTCTCCTAATTAAATTAAAAGTGAGGCAGAGTGGCTCAGTGGGAACGAGACAGGACTGGGAATTGGATGCCCTCAATCTGGCTCCCAGCCTGCAATGGCCCAGCTGCAGGAAGCCCTCCTCGGCCCCCTAACCTTTCCGAGCTTTGCTGTCTCCATCTGAGCACGTGAGAAGAATGCGGTGGCCTCCTGGGACTGCTGCTCTAGGGAGGGAAGTACGCTGTCTGGAAGGAAAGCAGCAAGGTTTCTCACTTCCATGGTCAGGCTCCATCCTCACCATTGGCGAGCTCCATGCCATGATGGTGCTCAGGCCCATGGTCAGACAGGCAGTACTGGAGGATATGTTGAAGAGAATATCCATACCATAAAGGTGGCAGGAGAACAAAGTGACTTCACATAATACACTAGTGGTGTCATAAGAGACACTCCTTGTGTTGGTTGGGAAGGGTGTCCCAAACATCTCCCCTGTATGCTCTGCCTAGAGCTGGAAGGGGAGACTGAGTCACAGAGCAAGCCAAAGATAGAGCTCCAGAGTGACCTCGGGGCTTGAGGTGACCTGAGGTCTTGAGGGCTACCTCTTCTTGTGAGGCGCAAGAGGCAAAGCCCAGCACTGACCTGTCCATCTCTCTAGTTAGGCTCAAGCAATATTGTCCTTGCACATGGCATTGGTTTATTAACATGTAATTTTAGGGTAGAGCACACAGAAAAGGTAAAGTACACAGATCTTAAGTGCAAGCTTGTTGCATTTCTCCTACCTAAGACCCCTGTTAATAGCATCCAGAAAAAGCAACAGCACCCCCAGGATGCCCTTCAGGCTCCCACTTTCTGTCACTGGAACCCGGCTTCCAGCAACAACAGCTAGGCTTATGTGTCTCTGAGTTTTACATAGAATCACAGTGTGCACATCTCTGTGTCTGACCCCTGGAACTGAAGAGAGCAGTGGCCCCACCAGGCTCCTTGCTATCTGGTACTCCACTATATGCCTGACCTGCCTGTACTTTGTTTATTCATTCTACTACCTATAGCCACTGGACAGTTTTTGGTATGGGGCTGCTGAGAATATTTTGTATGTGAATATATGGCTTTGCTTTGGCCGAATAAAGGCCTAGGTGTGGAGTTGATGATCACTGGATGGCCAGATATTTACTTTCAATACCTCCTGCCCGTTTCTTGAAGCTGTCATCCCAATTTGCACTCCCACTGGCAATGCTCGATCGGAGCATTCAGGGTCCTCCACAAAACACTTGGCGTTTTTCATTGTTTCCTTCCTAGCCATGCTGGTGGATGTCTACTGGCACCAAACGACCATTTTAATTTGTAGTGATCCTGATGGGTAATAAAGTTGAGCCCCTTTCCATGTCCTTAGTTCATCACCTGTATCATCCTTTGTAAAATGCTCACATCTTCTGTTTATGTTATGCGTGGCATGTCTGTTTCTGTTGTTTTTTTTTTTTAAGAAAGTTGTAGCTCTTTATATCTTTACATACTCTAGATATCCTGGATAAGAGTCATTTGTCATATGTGTGTGTGTGTATTTTTCAAATTTGGCTCCCCCTCTGCATGTTGCCTTTCTTCCCTTTTTGATGGTGTCTTAAGAACAGAAGGTCTTAATTTTAATGTGGTCCAGTTAATCAAACATTTCCTCTCTGGATAGTGCTGTTTATGTCCTACTTAAGAAACTTTGACTACTCCAAGGTCATAAAGATACTCTGGTTTGTTCCGAAGCTTTATTAGCTCACCTTTCACATGTAGATCTGCAGTCCATCTGGAAAAGATTTTTGTGTCCAATGTGAGGCTGAGGTCAAAGTATGCTTTTCCTGCACTTGGCTATCCAGTTTGACTCAGCACCCTTTATTGAAAAGACCATCCTGTCCTCATCGCCCTGTAGTATCAGCATCATTGTAAATCAGCTCATTATCGACATGGGGCTCTGTTTCTGGACCCTACTTAGTTCCACTGGTCAGATCTGAGTTGTTCTTTTTGGCCAATGCCATACTTCGTTATCACTGTAGTTTGCTAATGGGTCTTGACAGTTGGGCATGCAGGGTCTGGTTGGTCTGCCTCATGACTGGCTGGCTTTTGTAGGGTCTCTGTGTTACCATACACTTGCCAGCTTCCATGGAAAATGTCCCCTAGAAGGGGACATTGCATCAGCCCTCTAGATGGGCACAGAAGAACAGATTTCTGTATTGCATTAGGGCTCCTGAACCATGGCCTGATTGAGTCCCTTGTTTAGTTAGGTCATCTTTTATTTTCTTATTGTATTCTGTAGTTTTCAGTATAGGGGTAGAGATCAGTTTGTCAGACTTTTTTTATTAGCTGACAGTTTGGTTCGGTATATGTTCACCAGGCCGAGGAACAGTGCCCCCAGGAAACCCTGGCCAACTTGGGTCATTCATCCTCCCCACACAACCTCAAGCTTCTTGCCTAACCTCTGTAAGCTGTAGTTTTCTTTTGTGTACATTGGGACTATATTATCAATGTTGAGTGTGAGGACTCGAGCAGATAGGGTCAGATATCCAGTCATATTGCCTGCCGTGGGGAAAGGCCTGATAAATGTTAGCCAGTATAAGACGGCATGCTGTACTGGTAGACCCTGTGGTGACATCCCTTATTTGGCATGAGAGTTTTTACAACTGCCAGGTCATGCCAGGGGTGGTGGCGCACACCTATAATCGCAGCACTTGGGAGGCTGAGGCAAGGGACTGCCACAAGTTTGAGGCCAACCTGAGCTATGTAGACAGTTCAAAGGAGCCTGAACTACATAGCAAGCCTGCCTCAAAAAAATCAAAAACAAGCCAGGCATGGTGGTACATGGCTATAATCCCAGCACTCAGGGGCTGAAGCAGGAAGGTCATCACAAGTTTGAGGCCAGCCTGGGCTACACTGTGAGTTTAAGGCCAACTGGAACTAAATAGCCAGACCCTGTCTCAAAAAATTTTTTTAATTTAATTAATTAAAACTGCCAGGTCATGAGTTTCCATGGGATACAAATAAGGCTGGGCTATCAAGCACTGTCCTTAACAAGATGTACCTAGAGGCATGGGACTCAAATCTCAGGGTGGTCTGGAGTCAGGTGGTGGCAGGGGAAGTTGGCAGGGAAGCCACACAGTGAGGAAGAAATGAGGAAAAGGCTGTGCTCTTTGGTAGTCACAGACGCCTAGGGTGCATGTCATTTGTCCTTATCATCTGGGCCCACCTGCCAGTGCTGGCACCCACCTTTAGGCAGAGTAAATAGCAGGATGGGTTGTGTGTCCTGCCTCCCCTTAACCCTTAACCCCTGCATGTGACAGGGGGATCTATGTGGCTTGCCTCTGTCTCTGGGAAATCCATAAGTAAGCGATGAAAAGATAACCCCAAATGGGGCAGCAGTACAGTATTACAGACTCAGAGTCTACAGAGCGTCTAGGAGGTCAGTCACCCCGGATCCTAGACAAGGAAATTGAAGTCTCACAAACGAAAAGACTACTGTCATCCAGGAGATGACAGCAGAAACAGGGCTCATTCCCAGACATATTCTCACTTAGGGGAGCCTGAGTCTCTGGCAGAAGACAGGCTGGAGTCGTGAGGGTTGGGAGGTCAGCAATGAGGCAGCATTGAAACAAAGGGCTTCTATGATCCTTGGCACAGGAGGGAGCTGTGCATAATGGGATGGCCTGGATACTGATCATGTGGGTTTTACAGCTACTTTCTGCAGGGGGAATTCTGTGAGTTCAGCCTCTATAGATACCACATAGTACTACCAGGAAGGAAGCCAAGGGCCGTGGGCAAGGCTGACCTGTCCTCCCATGATGCAGAGTAGCCCAGCTTTGTGGCTTCTCATGGTGGTCTCACTACACTTTCTAGGAACACACCTAGGGATAAGGTAAGTACAGTATCCTAGGCAGAGGCCACAGCTGAGCTGTCCTTGGCAGCTCTGGAGCTGACTAGCTAGCAGAGGAGGTCTGACGGTAAGTTTGTCAGATCTGATTAGCTCTGTGGGAAATGCGGGGTGCCATCTTGAAAGCAGTAGGAAAAGAAAGAGAAATAAAAGGAGACAGAGATAGATGGGAATCCAGGATCAGCCTCAAAGCCAGGCAGCTCTGCCTTCTCAGCTCTGGCCCTTCATCTGCTTTGATCTTCTCTTTAAGTTATCTCTCCCCACATGTGGCTGCAGCCCCCAAGGCTCCCTCTGGGATGGCAGGAGGTGCAAGGACATTTAGCAGGCCTCTCCCCGGGACTTGGGACATCCATACAGCCCCTCTCTCCTACTTCAGTAGGCATGAGAAACGAGGGAGAAGAAAATAAAGCTCTGAGAAAAGGATTATTTGGGGTTCGATTCAAGGGGCTTTCTAGGATCATTTTTACCCTACCTGACCTTTTTTCTTAAGACCTTGGCACACAGCCTTCACATTAAATCAGACTGCACTGCACCCAAAGTGTAACTTTACCGTAACAGTGGTCTGTGATGCCCTGCTGGAGAAACTGAGGCAGAGCACAAGGGTGAGTTTTCAAGTTGGCAGAGAGTACTTGGGTGGTGGTGTAGTAGGCAGGGCCATGTGTAGAGAATGGAGTGGCATACGCTTTCCCACTCCATGAAGGTTCTTCCCCAGATGGATCCATATAGCCTCGCCATGGTTATGGGCCTATGCTGCTATTCTCAGGGAGCCAGATGGGAGGTGGATAGCATCAGGAGGCTGGCCCCTGGGCCCCACTATCGTTCCCCTGGCACTTGGTCTTTCCATCTGGGGTAGAAAGAGTAGGGCCAAGGTCAAATTGGAACTGCTGACCTAAGCCCACCCCAGGTGCATTCTGGCCTTATCCCCTTGCCCTCACCTGCATTCAGGCCCAATGTCCTCCCCTGATCCCCATTATTCCAGTCTGGGACAACCATCCTCTGCCCAGAGGGGGATCTTTCTTCCCCTACCTAATCCTTCCTCTTCGGCCTTTTGGAGGTGGGCTTATTTTTCACTGTTTTCTTTAGGTTCATGTCTGGATTTTTTAAGTTAAACTGAATCCCTTCCAGTCTGAAACACTTGAATGCTTTATTTTCCTGCTTTTCTTTTTGAACTGTCCCACAAAGCCCACCAACTGAGTGTGTGGGCTCCAGGTAAAATCTTGAGGGGGTCTGGCATGGCTGGGCATGGCCAGGAGCAGAAGCAGGGGCTTTAGGGTGCAGCTGGCCTTCAGTGGAGTCATGCTTGGTGAAAGACTCCTTGCTTGACTGAGCTCATGCTGGGGTGTGCGCAGGAGCAGGGGTGGGACTGTCTACCTCAGGGACTCAGATGGGCTTCACATGAGAAATTCTCTCCACATCTCATGGCAGTACCTAGGAGCTCTGTGCAGCCAGGCCCCTCCATCACCAGCTCGGATCTTGCAATGAGAAGTGATTCTATCGGACTCCCTCGTCAGATGGCACAACCTGGGTTTTGGTCAGGAAAACATTCCTTTAGGCATCAAGAGATGGACAGACAGGGGAATAGGACCCAAAGACTAAGATAAGAAGACCTTGCCCAGAGGACAAGGCTAGCTAATGGCAGGGTGAAAAGCCCGTGCACCTGATTCCTAGTCCCATGCTCTTTTGCTGTTCTAGTGGGGACTATCTCCTATACCTGGCTCTGCCAGTCCCCTTCACCAGGGCTGGCCCAAGTGTCCCCAGGCTGGCTGGCAGCTGTCTGAGGTACTTCCTCGAGCACCACACCCTGGCCAACTGACCACTGAATAAGCCATACTTGCCATTCAAGGCTTCAGGCCTGGTCATGCAGGGTCTCCTAGGTAGTGAGAAACAGTGACTCCCAACCAAGTTCACTCCAGGCTCTGCCAGGAAAGAGAAGTTGGCAGAGTTGAACCATGACATAAATACTTAAAGATGAAGTCTAGGGCTGGCCAAAAGGGATAGTGAAGTTGGCTACTCAGGCCATAATAGCACTTCATGTTACAGTCAGAAGACTCCAGAGAAAAACGCTATTCCTGACTCAGGCATGAGGATCAGAATCAGCCCCAGAGCCGAGGAAAGAAGCCCAAGGGTGACATAACATGTATAGACTTTAAGAACAGGTGAAATGTCAAGGCCCAGGCTGCCAACCTGGAGTGTTCTCCCCAGGGTCAACCTCAGGAGAAATCATCTTGGCTGCTCAGAGGCTGCAGCATTTGAAAATAAGTCTTATTAGCAAACCAAGGGAACAGTCGGAAAGGAGCTCAGGTTGACCTTTGTTTAGCAAATCCTCTGCGCGGGCACCAGGCCCTGTTGGTTGTAACTTGGTGCCAGGCTTCATTGAACACCAAGTATAAATGTTCTTGCTTATCACAACTGCTTGTCCATTCTAACAACCAGCAGAATGGTCACTCTGCCTAACCTCTACCTGCCTCAAGGTATAAAGTTCAAGTACTTGGGCTAAAGAGAAGTATGAGTAGCCTTGTCCACTTTGCCTCTGCTGATCACAACCTTTGACTCATTTACCTGATCTTCGTAAGCCTTTTCCTATAAATGTTTAACTCCCAAGTGTGCCAGACCTTCTTGTGAGTATGCTGGGAACCTCTGGTAGAGAAAGGCTATGTGAGCCTTTCAAGGTGGCCCTTCATTCCCAGATCCACCAGGGCTGCAGTTGGTCAAGTGAAGGTTGGATATAAAGATGGACTTCCTGAAAACAGACATGGGAAGGCCTGGAACTTTAGTCTCAGGGACTGGTGGACAGGGAACAAGTATGTCTTCTTCCATGGGCGTCAGAAGATACCCTGCTTTGGAGGACTCTTCCATGCTTTGCGGCTGCTGTGGGCCTGCAGTGTGAGCCTCTCACTTGTCCTGCTATCCCATTGGGGACTGGGCAGGTCCCCCTTTGGTGGGAAGGGAGGTGTGCAAGCTGCTTTGCTGGGCCACCCAGTGTGGGCTCAGGAAAAGAAGGAATGCGACTGAGGCTGGGTGTGGCTGGGGAGAGCACAGCCAGTTGCGGGTTTGTCTTGGGGCCTAGAGAGATGTGAACGGAGATGGAGGCCTTGCTCTCCCAGCCCCCAGCACACACACTAGGACCTTTCTTCCTCATACAGCCATGGAGCTGGAGGCCAAGGGCACCCTCTGGAAATCTGAATTCCATTCGCTCTTGGCAGAGAGCAGCTTCCTGCTTGGGGAAGGTGTGCATGTGAGCGTGCACACAGCCCTGGAGATGGGCAGAGGCTGTTTGACAAGATGAGAAGATGGCCCTACTGTTCCTAGTCACCAGATGGTACTTGCAAAGCCATCCCTAGGAGTTAGACAAATACCTCCAGTGACTAGATCAAAAACATGCAGGTGGCACTGACTTTGAAATAGGCTCTGGTTTGAAACAGCCAGAGTGAAACATGCCCGTGAATTGGAAAGCCAGAACTTTTTGAGAAATAATTCGAAAAGTTTGTTGAACCTTAAACCTTTCCTGATGACTCCTTCCTTCTGAACTTCACTCATTAAAGTTGCTCCGATCCCAGCCCAGTGCCAGACCAGCTTCCTGGAAACTCTTGCCAACTGCTGGCCTTTGGAAAGGCTTGTCACCCTAATAGCTGTTTAAAAAAAAAAAAATGCTCACTGGGCACCTTGGCTGCAGGGTCTGAAAAGTCCTTTGTGTTAGCTCCAGCTGCAGAGTTTTTCCAGGCCTCGCTTCTGGGGCTGCCTGGAGCTGTTTCTCTTCGTTTCCTCTTACAGTGGCGGGCACTCGGCTGGCTTCTTCCCGCCTAGCTTCTTTGCCAGAGTCCAGGTGGGGGACAAGGATGCCAAGGGCAGAGCCCTGGAGAGACTGAGTGTCAGCATGTCCTGAATGGGTAGGCCTGGAGGGAAGCTCACTGCCTCTTCTTCCCCTCCCCCAACTGGGGCTAGCACTGCAGTGGGGAGAGGTGAGGGCCCCTCTTAGATCAACTTTGTGTCATTTCCCTAGAAGAGCCAGAGCCAAACTAGCTCCCAAGGGAGCTGTTTCAGTAGTGAAGATAACTCACCCCTCCCCGAAGCAGCATTTGGGCAATTTAAAACATGAATGTGGAGCAGAATCTAAGTTAACAGTTACAAAGAAAGAAGTTTAAAATGTGGAGAGGCATTAGCAAACATTTAAATTAATATAGACATTAGGCAAATCAATTAAAAAATACATTGTTTGATGTCACTTCACATTAATCAAAATCAAAAATGACCTGCAAATGGAAAAAAGTTACATAAAAACTTAAATATTTAATGAGACACAGCAGTCAGAACATGCTGTGCTCATTGGTTTCTTTCAGAATCACTCCCCTCGAAATACTATAGCAAGAAGACCTAGTATTGGGGCTCATTGTGCTACAGCCTCCCATCCTGTACAGATGAGGTAGGGGTGCCACCCCCAGCACAGGGTGGCAGGGCTCTCCAGGACCCACCCAGGGCCTGCCCTGACGCTGGCTCTGCCTTTCCCTTTCAAAAACCTCTTTGTGCTGGAGCAGCCCCTGCTCCACCGGGTGACAGGAACCAGACTCAGCTCCGTGCACAGGGAGCACTGCTCACAAGGCGTGCCATCCACGCCGTTCGCAGGGCTGTGGGCTGCCCACCATCCACCCAGAGCCTGGCAAACTCCGGCCACACTGGGGAGCAAGCCATTCTTAATGTACCAGTGCAGCACTCAAAAATCACAATAAAATGGGCTTTACACACAATAAGCACCAATAGCACAAATTCAGGGTACAAAAGGGAATACGGTGACGATTAAGGCTGTCCAATCCTGATGCCCAAGTTTCCTTCCCTAAAAGTTACCACTTTTAGCAGTTTCACACTGGATTTTTCTAGAGGGGTTTTATTTGAGCAAATGTATGTGTATCTATGTGTGTATATACTTATATTTATCTCCTTTTAATGCAAATAGTAATGTGATACATATATGTATATTTCTTTGTACTTGCTTTGTGACTTCCCACATAGGTATGCTGTACTTCTTTTTACAATACTGACTTACTGTGGTGCAGTATATCTGAGAAGCATTTTTCTTTCCAAATGTTACCTGGGCATATGTATCCAGATGCCTGCTAATAAGGATAAGTGACAGCTCTGGACAGCATAGCTGAAGTGCTGTGTTCCCATGGTTGGGCTTCCAGTGTAGTCTGTGGGGAACATGGCCTCTGCTCTCTGCCAGATGTGTAGCCACAAGGCTGGACTTTTCCCAGACAGGACATGCTCACTTGTCAGGTTGTTAGTTGTAGTCTTCTTCTTGCTTCTTTCTACCCACCCCATTTCTAGCAAAAGTTGGGCCTCCATTGCCTGGCCAAAGACATGTACGTAGGTGATAATGTGGGAGGGCTCTAAACAGGTTCAAGAATACCATCCTGGGTGTTGAACAGGCACCCTTCCAAGGGGCCTTTAGGAAATGGGTGGGACTGTTCAGAGTCAAAGGAGCGGTCCATGAAGGCCTTGGGCATTTCAAATGGCAGCACAGACACATAGCTTGGCAGGAGATGACCAACAGCTCTACGCATAGGGACCAGGGGGCATGATGGTTTGTGGCATGAAGCAACCCCAGAATGCTTGAGAGTTGAGTGATTGCCAGTGTGCTAGGCACAGAGGCCACACTGTAATGAAACCTTTCAGATTTGACTGGAGAGCCCTCCCGCATCTTGGGTAAGCACTCAGCACCAGTGAGCACTATTGAAAAGCAAAGATGCTAGTGTGCTCTGGAGAAGGATCTATATTAAGACATCTAGCAAATCTTTTCATTAACAGCTGCAGAGCTTTCTATTGTGCCATGATTTATGGAACAACTCCCCTATTGATGGATGTATAGGGTGGCTAAAAATAGCCATTAACCATTCAAATATATTCACTAATGAGCCGACCGTTTATGAAATTAGCTCCCTTTGAAACATCCCTCTCCACGGAACACTGTTTCTCCCCAACCATCTTATCCCCTCTTGCATCTCTGTTAACTGATCTTTTTCCAGGCTGTCTCTTGTCCAGTAAAGACGATAAAGCACACACAATGTGAACCACTTATAAAAAGGAATGGTAAACTTGCTGAAATTGGGGGATTCATCAAGTTAAGGAACGTAATATAAAAAGGAATGGTAAACTTGCTGAAATTGGGGGATTCATCAAGTTAAGGAACATAATATTGAAGAATTTCTCCAGTGGAGATTGGACACAGACCAGTTATTGGAAAAAAAGCCAAGGCTAACGCCTAGATATGTATTTCAACAGAGAACGAATGAGATCATGAACAATGCAGCATGGCCCCTTGGAGAAGCTAGGAAGTCTTGTAATATTCTCTAAGTGGTCCTCTCTGTGCGAGGGCTGCCAGAGTCCCTTATCAAGTCAAACAGGCCCTGGAACATTACCATATTATGTTTTACAAAATAAACCAGCTCCTCTTATTTAGTTTCATTCCTAAAATGAGTACATATTTGCAATTACAACCACCACCACTGTATATAAAGTATTTTTTCATAAGTATTGTTTTTCATCCCATCATATGCTTATTATATTTTGGTCTCCACTGTAGTGGATTCACTGTGAGAGGTCCCCCCCCCCCGCCATTTCTAGGGGGAATAGATTATTTGTACAAGTTTAGATGGATAGTGCCAAATACAGTAAAGGTTGTGCCCATTTACACCACTGCAAACATTATACAAACGTACCTGTCGCCCTCCACCCTTGCCAACAAGTATACAATCATGACTTTTATCTTTACTAATTTGTTGGATGAAAAAATGGAATACTGAAACTTTAATTTACTGGAGCTGTTTTGTTCAAAGCAAAGTTCTTCTCAAAATGTTAAAACTTTTGCATTTTCTTTTTTATGAGCCATTCCTTCACATCCTTTGGACTGTTTACTTCTTACTGATTCACAGGATATCTCTATGTCACATTTTCAAAATATTTCATCCTACTTTTTCTTTGGTCTGTTAGCTTTTTTTATATCCCTACTAGTAGAATTGTTTAAATTTCACATAGTCAACTCCATCAGTCTTTTATGATTTGGGGTCCTTGTCTGAAATTTTGAAATAGCTTCCTCATTCTGAGGTTATTTTAATAAATTTTCCCACATTTTCTTCCATCATTTTTTTAAATCTCATGCTTGACATTTAAATCATTGCTTTATCTGGATTTTGGTATAAAGAGTTACTAAATCCAATTTATTTTCCATATGTTTATGTACTTGTCCCAACACTATTTATTTGAGTACATCATCTTCTCTCCACTGATTTCAACTGCTACCTTTATCATATCTCAAACTCTCATTTAATTTGTGTCCATTTCTAAACTGTCCTGGTCTGGGAATAGGTCTGGGAATAAGCCAGAGCCCAGCTATTTCATTAGGCAACTTTACAACGTCCTTATCTGTGTGGTAGGATTTCTCTGGTCTGTTACTTAAGAGCCAGAGGGGAGGCAAATTTGGGTAAGTAACATCACTATCAGAAAAAAAAAATTACAAATACGTCTTTCTAAAATTATTCAAAATGGATGGATAATCTGAACCCTGCTCCCTTTCTCACCATGTTTGTCTGAAACTGTGAACAATGAGGGGAAACAGCCCCAGCTATGAGATGAGGACGGGCAAACCAGACCAGGAAGGGTATGGGGCCACGCTGGAACTTTTATGAGCCTTTGCAGGACATGTGTATTGTTTCTGCATAAACTTCAGAATAATCTCGCCTAATTAAAAAAAACAAAAGTGTGCATATTCATCCATGTGCCGTTGATATTTTCTACTGAAGCTTCATTCAATTTAGATTAATTAAGAAGAATTACTTATTTAAAAATAGAAAAGTCTTTCTAGCCACAAATCTGAGGAGTTAATCCATGTGCTCATATAAATTATAGTGTCTTTGCATTTTTTTTTAGAGCTTCCCCTGCTTTTATACATTTTTAAATTAATTTCAAGGTTTTTGAGGCTGTTTTTTTTAAACTTGGGGATTATGATTTAAAAAAAAAAAATTCAACTCTTTCATTTTAGGTAGTTCCAGACTCACATAAAGTTGTAAGAAATAACACAGGTCAAACACATCCTTTCTCAGTTTCCCTAGTGGCAGCATCTTGCAAAGCTATAGGACACATCGTGACCAGGACCCAGGCATTAAAGATCCTCCAGGCTACCCTTCGGCAGTACTCCCAGTGATTTCCTATCCCAGTCTGTCCTGAGTCCCTGGCAATTACTAGTCTGTTCTTCATTTACATAATTTTGTCATGCCAAGAGTGTTATATAAATGGAATCATACAGCATGTCATCTTTGGGGACTGGCTGTTTCACACTGCAGTTCCCTGGAGACTGTCCAGGTTGTTGTGTGGACCCCCGCACTCCTCGTATGACTCTGTGTAGGACGGAATTTTTTAAGCTCCTGAATTTAAGATTTTTTGCTGGGGCTATCACAGGTGAAATAGGCATGGGTTCCATTACGCTAGCCTTGTCAGATTAGGACTCTAGTGGAATTGGGGCCCAAAAAGAGATTTTTGGAAGATTTCATTAATGGCACGATCAGTTTAAAACAGTCAAAAAGAAAAGGAGGGGGAAAAAGGAAAAGGTCCTGTGACGAAATCCAATTCTATTTCAAGAATGTTAAGAAATTCAGAAAAAGTCATGAATGTGTTGTTTATATTTTATGAGGATAGGCCAGTGACCTCAACATAGGACAGACGCAGAGATTCAAGAAGTGACCTAAGGAAGGGCTTAAGAGTCATGGGGCCAGGCTTGGGCATTCATTCCTCTCCCAGAGGGAGCTTCACTTTCTCACAGTCTCTCCGAATGAGGGCCTTGAGTCTTCTTCTCCTTATGGCTGCCTGCTCACCCCATGTAGAAGAGGCTCTTGGGCCAGGCGTGGTGGCGCACGCCTTTAATCCCAGCACTTGGGAGGCTGAGGTAGGAGGAACGTTGTGAGTTTGAGGCCAGCTTGGGCTACAATGTGAGCGCGAGGCTGGCCTGAGCTACATAGTGTGACCCTGTCTCCAAAAAACTAAGGCTGGGAGTTTGGCTCAATGGTTTAAGCGCCTGACTGGCAGGTGTGAAGTTGTGAGTTTGATCCCTGGTGCAGCAAAAAAAAAAAAAAAAAAAAAAAAAGGCTCTTGGAGCGGAGGTGACTGAAGGCTAAGATTGGAGATCTCAGTGTGTGTTCTGGGAGAAAGTGAGACCAGGTGACCTTCATGGCCTCTCTAAATGGAAAGTGGGGCGTGGTAAAGCCAAACTGGCCCATCCTGAGCCAGTCAACAGCCTGCAAGGAGCATGCCCTTTACTAGAAAAACAGCCTTTTCTGGAGGTTTTTAGCAGTGCCTCTAGTATACATCTGAGTGTGTGTGCGCGCACACACACACACACACACACACACACAGTGAACTCAGGTCAATAGAGGGCAGCTCTGGTCTAAAACTCTATGACACCCCCTCCTTGCCCCACCAGCTGGTGTCAGACTAACAAGGGCTAATGCATGCACGATGGACCCAGCCCTTGATGTTTAATGAAACTAGAAAATTCAGTGCAGTATCCTGAATACAGGTACAGAGGCTGCTCCCTCACCCTTGAAGATCAGGCATCTGCCGATGCTGCCCAAGTAGCTGTTCATTTGCTCAGTGTTATGACCAACTACGTGCCAGGCTGGAACAGCCCCCAGGGACAGAAGGGACGGGGCAGATACACTTCCTGCTCCCTTGGAAGTTAAGTTCCTTTCATCAGTGCTCCTTGGATCTAAGTATTCCTAAGGAGACCCGGCTCTGTTGCTCAGGTGAAGAGAAAATACATGGGCCGTGAACATACTTTCAGTCTCAAGAATAATCCTGAGATAATACTACTTACATTCTGTTTGCCAGCCCGTTGTGCTGAGTAGCTATAAACATCATTTTGCTAATCTTCACTGCAGCCTTTGACATCAGATATTATCATTTCAGTTTTAGAGATATCAGCCTGAGACTTAAGGGATTAAGTTTAGGGCCCAGAGTCACAAAGCCAGAGAGCAATAAAGCTGCTGAAGATGCCACAGCTCCTGAATTGTCTCAGTATCATTTCTAAACATGTCAAGCTCTCTCCTGACCCTCCCTCTCCTTCCCAGGTGGCGGCTGACTTATCCTGCCAGTCTTAGCTGAAATGTCACTTCCTTAGAGTAGCCAAATTCTAAGCTTCAGACGGGGCCGTGAAGAATGCATACCTCCCTCCTATCCTTAATGTATAACTGCGTGTTTGCTTGTGGAGAAGGACTTACCATCTGTCTCTTTCACTCACATTCAAAGTCCGCAAGGGCAGAGCCTGGCCATTTCTATTCAATGTTTTATCTTTGCTGCTTAATCCCTATGGAGCCCATCAGAAGCCCTCAGTGAATGTTTGATGAAGAAACAGATGAACGAGTGAATTGAGTGAATAAGGATTTATGCTAGGGTCAGCAGAAGTCAGGCCCAGGCCAGGGTTCCATGAAGGCTGTGCTAGTTCCAGGCAGCCCGAGGCAGGTCTGAGAGGTAGCAGTGTTTCAGAGCTCCACCACGGTCCCCTACCCCACTCCCATCCTCACAGTAGTGGGTCCAAAGTCTACTCACAGGTATCTGGTCACAAGTCTCATCTCCTTAAGCTTATTCTTTCTGTTGTCATTCTAGAAACATAGGGAAATCCAGGTAACCATGAAATTCAGTGACTTGTATGTTCTTTCTGGGGCCTCATATGGAAAGAACTTTCTTAGTTTTTGTAGCTCAAGAAACAAAGAGTTGGGGACAGACTTTCCCAGGCATTTAAGGAGGTATTCAGATGACTGTGTTTCAGTATGGCCAGGCGTCCTCCTGCCACAGGCGGCGTGTTCAGACACCCTCCTGATTCTGCCCTCTAGAGGGAAGCAGGCTTCTCCCAGTGCTTAAGGACAAAGCTGTCATGAGCCACAGCCCAGGTTTTCTCATTCCTGGGATACATATCTCACAATTCAGGAGGTGGGGGACAGGCCAGTGTTAGGAATGTGCCAGCACTTGAAAGTTTCCTGGTGAGGACTTGTACACAGCAGGTGATAGGCCTGGAGGTGATGGCGGAATGAGGGTCCCCAGCCACCAGAATCTATTGGCCTGAGTATAGGCAACAGCATTTTAGTCTGCAAGACCAGACACACAGGGACCCAGTTTTCCCTGCAAACATCAGGCCACTGTGCCTCCATTTCTGCCTGAAAATGACAGTTCTTCGGACTCTGGCTGCTCACCTAATGATTAAGCTTTCTTCAAGAATGGGTAACTGGAAAAAAAATAGGAATTGCATGATTCCATCCATGACGGTTTTCCTATAAAACATGATTTGCTAAAGCATAGAACTTAAATTCAGAATAAACATTTCAAACTGATGAGGAGAAGCAGAGAGATTTATGACAGAGAGTAAGACAAAGTAGGAGAAGCCCCTATCTTCTGACCAGCACCACAAACACTGCCCATTCATTTCAAACACAGCTCCATCCAGCCCAGTCCTTCACTGTGCAGAAACCTCCCTCACTGTTCCACCCCTGCCAGAACCTAGAAAATTCTACATGCTTCCTGGCCAGTCTTACCAGCTCCAGGTTGGGGGAGGAGCGTGCTTGCTTGGGTTTATTGGTAGAACCAGGACATAACCAGGAGCCTTAGACACCTACACCCATGGGTGCCATGGGAAGTGGGCACCCTCCTGCCCATGCCCCAGAACAATAAAAGGGACTCAGAGTTGCCACTCTTCTGGACAGAGACCTTGATGTGTGTCTGCCCAGTGAACAACCTGGAGGCAAAGGCAGCCAATCCAGGTTTATGAAGGTGGTCCACAGTGCGCTGTGTTATCTAGTGAACAAAAGCAAGCAGTAGACTAGGTCTGGAGGTGCTGAGGCAGAAGCAAGAGCTTGGAGGAAAAACCTGGCAGGCACAGGGACACCAAGGAATGACATTAGATGCTCCAAGTACAGTATGTCAAGTAACCCTCAGCCTACGCACTGCATTTGGAGAGTTCTGAGAGTCAGCTCCCATCACAAAGCACAGAGGAATGTCAAAAGCCTAGGTGGACTTGGACAGATGTGCCTTTCAGTTGGCCACCATCGCCACCACTTCTGGGCCTCCTAGTCCTCAGCTTTGAGAAGTGCTGAATTCTCAGGCCTCACAGGGCTTTGGCTGAGGGCTGTGAGTAGGGCCCAGGGTAGCTGGGTAAGCCTGGGCTGTAGATTGTTCAGGAGTACTGTCCTGGGCACGTGGGATTTAGGACTGGTCCTCTCTGTGCAGTCCACTCCCTGAGGCATCCAACCCAGCCCAAAGTGGTCACCCATTCAAAGACTTATGGTGGATAGAGAGGCAGGCATCCCTTCTCTATTTTTCTCAGACCCCTGCAAAAACCATGACCTCCACTGGCCAATGAGTTCTCAGGGAGCCCAGGTGTACACTGCTCTGCTGTGCATGGACCTGGGATTTCAGTTCAGTAGCCCACAAGTCACCTAGGTGGGCTCCTAAAGAGGCTGGCCATGCTCCTGAGTCATCCTTTGCTGCATTCATGTGCTCTAGCCCAAACCCTGGTTCCCAAGGAGCTTCAAATGCCAGAGTCCTGGTGGGATGGAAAATCACCAACAGCCAGGCAGGTAGGCTGTGAGCTGTTCTTCTCCAAGTAGGGGTCAGCCTGAGGCTTTCCTTTGATGTCTTCTATGTGTGGGAGGAATCAGCACCCTTCTGAGCTCAGGTGGTACCTGCTTGAGGAGTCCCAGCTTCTGAGACCTGGGTGTGCTGGGGTCAGGCAGGGGACCCAGTGGGGAGGGTGGAAGAAGGTCTACCCAGAGCCCACTTACACAGGGCTGTTTGATCTGGGAGGGAGGTGCCATGACAGGCCTCTGTTTAGACAAGGAAAATGAAGGCTCTGGAAAATCCAAGTATGTCAAATGTGCAGCCGGGGGGTGGGGGGCGGGTCTTCCTGTCATGTCTGGTGAACTTCCCCAACAACTGCCACCCTTTGCTGGCCCTCTGTGCCAGCGGGGGACCCCAGTCTCCCCTCACTCATAGGAGAACCCTGGCCTTGGCTCTCTCTCTTGCTGCCCTGCACTGGCCAAGTGGTCCCAGTGTCACAGTTCCACACTACATTAGCGCTGCAGCCAGGTTTGCTGGCTACTGATGAGGCCGGGCACTCAGGTGAATGTGGGACCTCACCCTATGGGTGCCTGCCCTTGTTTACTTCAACACAGCACACACCAAAACCAAGCTGCAGCTGGGATCCACATCAGGCGGCCTGGCTCTGAACTACTATTTAGCCTCCATGCTGTCCCACCAGACCAATCTACATGTCCCCACCTGCACATGATCAGCCAGGCCTGGCCCCAAACAAGTGATGGAGGAGAAGCTGGACAGAAGGTCAGGAAACAAGGTAGGAAGCTGGGCTGGGGCTAGAGTTACTCTACAGGGCCTGTCCCCACCAGGTCCTGGATTGCAAGTTCAGGACCCTGGGCTGTAGTGGTGACTTCCCATAGGGTTTTGAGAGCATGTTACTCCTCTTGCCCAGGGGCACCAGGGGATAGGGTGGTGCCTGCCAGCACAGGAAGGCCTTTGAGACCCTGAGCTCTCAGGTGGCTGGGAGGCAGGCTCTTCCCCTCCCCCACTTTTATGGGCAAACAGCTCAGCTGGCTGACTTTGAAGCTGAGATTCTGGCCCAGCAGTAGCTTTGAAGTCAGCCCTGGGGATGTTCCTATCAGCCTCTGCACAGATAATCTCCACCCTGACCCTGGGACTCAATGCCACCCTCAGGATGCTCCTCACCCTGCAGGGTTTAAGGCTTTTCACGGAACCTTGGGAAAAGATACCTGAGGGATGGGAAGAAGCCCACCCTTGGGAAATAGGGAGAATTGGGGAGAAGGGTGGCACTGTCTGCAGTGATGGCCCCAGAGCCCCTGACTTGACCCCCCTCCCTCTTTGCAATCTGTGGGGAGCCCCAGTGGGCCCCCTGCCTCACAGTCCTTCCAACCCCTTGTCCCAGCACGAGGCCAGCACAAGAAGGATGGAATGAAAAATCAATGAAGCGGAAATCAGCAGTGATCCAGACATTTTAGTGACAAAACAAGCTAGCAGAAGCTGAGGGGGGCATGTGGCTTGCTGAAGAAGATGGAGGGTGAGCCACTGCTAGAAGCAGCTTGCCACTTGCCCTGGGTTGAAGCATGGTGCTAGGGACTTGGAACCATTGGTCTGTAAGAAGCTGCCAGGGATCATTTGGTGCCCAGGCATAAGGGAATATAGCTTTGGGAGGGTGACTTATGGCCCACCCAAGAACCCAGCTGGGACATCTCTGAGCACCCACAGCCATATGTCCAGCTTCCTGTCAGGGATGGCTCCCAACACTCCAAGCTCAGTCACTCCCCAGAACCATGACTATGACTACTAGCCCCACAACCTGACTGCCTGAAAGACCTTTGCCCAAGCAGAGAGCTAAAAAGACAGGTAAGCACCAAAAGGGCCCTGCCTCTCTTCCCTATCCATTCTGCTTCTGCGGGACACACACACGCACGCACACACATGCACACACACAGGACAAAGACTCTCTCTGCCACAGTTAGAGCAGGAGGCAGAATACCCTTCCCCAGCCCTTTCCCAGACATGGAGGTGGAGGGCTGGGTTCTGTCATCTCAAGTGCCCAAGCCCCAGTGGCCTCAAGCACGTCATTCCTCTAGCTGAGCTGCTCTTAGCTACAATGCCTAGTGTCTGCTTGCGGGGGAGGGGGGAGAAAGGGCTTCACACCAGCCATTCACTGAACTTGGGAGTCCACAATGCCCAGCAGCACTTAGGGAGGGAGCACTGTGAGCGCTGGACTCTGCCCCAGGACAAGCCACTGAACAAGAGGGCTGTCTCCCTCCCTGTGAAAAGCTGGGATCCCAAGGGACTGGACTGGAGTAGGATGACAACAGAGGCCAGATTCTGGGACCTCAGGAAGAGCCTTTAAGCCGAGTGGGATCTCTGGGCATCCTGCGACTTCTAGCCTCAGAAGGTGCTACTGGGCTGTGAGGAAGACAAGAAGCAACGTGAAGATGAGACAAAACCTTGGCTCTGGCAGGCAGCAGGATGCATGCATGGCGTGTGTCTGGTTGTGTGTGTTCCTGTCAGTGCACGTAGGTGTAGGCCATGTCTCTCGGAAGCTGTGAGTGGCTGAGGGTGGGGGTTGAGTCCTGAGCTGGGTGTGGCCTGAAAAGAGGGTCCACGGGAGAGCACCCTTCCCCAGCTCTCTGGCTCCCTGACTGCTGCCCTCCCGCTGATGGGAGTTAATATATGTCTTTAGGGGCACAGGGGCCTGAGCCACTATTCTCATCCGGGTTCTGCTAGTTCCATTAAGCCAGTCTCAAAGGTTCATTTGGGAGTCACGTTCATCTGTTAACAAAGCCACTGAGCCCCGGATGGAGGACAGAAGCTTGGGGATGAAGTCTTGGCTCAGGAGTCTAAGCATGTTGGATAAGGGCGGGAATGGAGGTGCCCTTCTCTAAAGGCATTCACATTCCTGGCTGCACTGGGGGTGGAGGCTCGCAGACCCAGTGCAGAGTCTGTGCCGGCCTCTGGCCTTTCTCAGCCTTCCAGGAGGGGCACTCAAAGCTCAGCTTGCATTTAAAAATTAGCAAGTGGAGGAGTTAGAGGATCTGCAGTTAACCCTTTTTGAGACTCTGGGAGCTGTTTGCACTGTTATTCAGGAGGAAGACATAACAAACAAAAAGCAGCCATCTCCCACCAAGAAAGCCACTGCCCCTTGCCTTGCACCCCCAACCTGCCCTCCTCTGTCTGGGCTCTGGGTTTGAGTGGTGAAACCCAGAAACTACTATTCTCTGTGGATCCACCAAAGCTGCCTGCTTCCTCCCATCTCTAATGTTGACAGACTTTTGTTTTTTTCATCCCTGCATATTCAAGGCCATTTTTCAGCCTGCCTGGCTTTGTGTTAAAACTGGGGGGATTTTCCGTCCTTCCAAGATTATGAAATACTTCAGCAAGGCTGAGGCCTCCCTGAGGGAGCTGCCCTGGCTTCCTCCCTACACATGCTGCACAAGGTCCTCTTTGCTACCTAGAGCACTGGGGTAAAGGGAGAGGCACAAGGCGAGGGGCTCACCTAGAGAAGGGCTTCTCCCATCTGACCTGGGGAAAGGCAGCCGCAGCGGGCCGCAAGGGCGGGAGGCACATTCCAGCAGGCCCATTTTTAGGCCAGTGCTCAGGGAATCAGGGGCAATGGCACCTGGGACAGACAATTTTCCTTTGAGTCCTCAAGCCTTCTTTTTTGCCCCTCCTGTTCTGGTCTTGCCACTTCGCTAGCTTTGTCCCCAGTCTCTTTTGCAGGCCCTGCCCTCCAACTGGTTCCCTGCACTGCTCCCCTCAGCACCAGAGACCACTAAAGAGCTCCCCAGCCCAGATGAACCCACGTCCAGTCACCCAGCCCTGCATACACACGCGCGCGCGCACACACACACACACACACTCATGTGCGCACACTGCTCTCCACAAGCTTCTATCATTTTACACTCCACCCTACTCGGCTCCTCTGCCAACAAAGGCCCCTAATGGTCGCCCACTCCCCCAGCAGCACTCTGAATCATTCCCAACCCCTCCCCCCTGGCTGCCCCATCTAGTATGTCACCCAGCCAGGCTGACCTCACCCCTCAAAACCTCCCTCCAGCCTCGCTGTCTTTCTGTGCTGCAGTGGCCTCCTACCTGACAAATCCGCATCATTCTTCTCTCAGCAGAAAAAAATCCTTCCGAAGTTTGGATCCCTGTATGGGACCTTTGATGGCTCTTAGAGGCCTCAGCACAAGCCAAGGTCCCTGGCAAGAGCAAGGCCTATCTACTCCCTCTCAAGGTTCAGAGGCCTGCTTTCTTTCTGCCTCCACAGTCTGTTGCCTGCAGCCCTTGTCCTGCCTCCTCGTTCCCTCTCAGGGAGTTCCTGGAACCCCCAACTCCTTTTTAGAAGACAGGAGTCCATCTTTCTCCTGTTTCTCATCAACCAACCCCACCAGGACAAGCAGGTCCTCGTTCCTTTCAAATTCCTCCAGCCTGAGCCAGGTTCTGATGATGCGGAGTTTTCAACAAACGTTTGTTAAATGACTTAACCTGTAAGATGGGGCGATGGTCGCTGTCCTGCCTCCCAGACGTAATCTGCTGCCCGGGAAGGTGCCATGTAATACAGATGCAAGCGTGCTGGTTTGGAGTCCGCTGTAGCACAAACTGAGTAACTAAGCACGTGGCATGTGTTGTCAGGAGCTTCCTGCCAGGCCTCCCGGGAAATGCCTCTTTATAAAAGTCACTTGGTTCAGACTACTACCTGTCATACCACTGAATATTCCTCAAGCCTGCCCTCCTTGGACACACATTTACACAGACCTGATCTGGTTCTGTGCTGCGGTCTGGCCCTCTACCTGGAGGGTCACATGACAAAGCTCAGAGTTACCTGTGTGGCCACTGGGCTGAACAGCTCAACATACACCTGCCATAAAGTGTCCTTGGCACCCAGCAGGCCTTGGCTCTCTCTGCTTCACTTGCATCTACCTCTGAGGCCCATCCAGAGTCTGATGAGGGCATGGGCGGCCTGGACAGCAGCCTGAGTAGCTGGGCCTGGGCCCGAGCTCTGGGGACAGGCTTGTTTGCCAGGCGCTGGCCCCCCAGTGAGTCCCCATTCTCTGATGCTAATTGCTACAATTAGCGGGAGAAAGGCCTATTAGATCAGTTTCTTCTCCTGGCTGAGGCCTGGGTTGCTGGGAGGGAGAGCCCAAAGCTTTTCGGAGGAGCGGGGATTCTTCCATAAAGGAGGCCACATTTAAATTGCAAACAAGGCCCTCACCCAATCCTAGTGAAGGCTGGGAGAGAGGCCTGGAGACCGAAAGTGGCTGCTGGAGAATGGGGGCACATGGTGGGGAGCCTTCCTGGCTGGTTTGACTGGAGCCCTGTAGAGACCAGGTTCTGGTGGGTGACCCAGACCTGCTAGGACTAGCCAGTACAGAGAAGTGTGGCAAAGGCTGCTGGGAAGCCATGGGGAAAGGAAAAACTATTAAAGGCTGCCACCTTACTCTCCCCACCCTGGCTGCTAGCAGGCCAACCTGCTGCTCTTTCCTCCTGGAGCATACTGCAAACCACTAGACAGCCACTCACTCATCAGTGTGCCAACCAGAGGAGGTGAGAGGGCCCAGGTCCCTTCCAATCTGGTCAAGCCTCAGGAGCTGATGCTATAAACGGCTCAGGAACTGCAGCCACAAGACAGTCCCAGCTCAAGCCCTGAATGGCCCCCACAGGTTAAGAGACTGGAGGTACCTGCCCATTTCAAGTTACTCAGCTGGCCAGGCCCTTTTCTCACCAGGCTGGTAAGGCTAAGTAAGACTGTGGGTGTTGGATATGGCAGGATACAGAGGCTGGGATCGCTTGCATTTAAAGGGCCAGAGCAGAGACCCTCCCAGGCCTTGGAGATAGTCTAACAGGGATGGTGAACCTTTCAGAGCTTTCAAGGATAACAAACAGCCAGCTGTGGCATGCATGCCATAGGTTATAGGTCTGCCACCCTTGGTCTAAGACAATGATCTTCACCAGGGATGTCCCCTCCAGGGGACTACGTGGCAGCATCTGGAGAAATTTTAGGTTATCACAACTATGGGAGGTATCTACTAGGTAAAAGCAGTTCACGCTCTAAACATGCTACCATGCAAAGGACAGTCACCCCCCACACACACACACACACGACAATGACTGCTCCTGCCCCAAATGTCACCAGTGTGGCAATTAAGCTTTGGCCTGAGGGGCCAAGATGATTTTGACATACTGCTTACTTTCTCACTGAGTTCTGAAAATGGATGAACACTTTCCTGGCCTGGCCTCTTCATTCATTCAACAAATCAATGAAGCCATTCAACAGAAATGTTTGACACACCCGCTGTATACCCACCCTATAGAGAAGACAGACACGCTCTCATGGGGCCTCTCTTCCGGTAGAGGAGACAGGCAGCCAACAAATAAGTAGACGCCTGAGGAACCAGAAAATACCATAGTGTCGCCCATGCTTCGCACAGACTCAGCTAGCAAGTAACTGACAGGGGCTGACTGATGTGGCGCCAGGTCAAAAAGAAGGCCTCCTTGACAAGCAGCATTTCCAGTGAGCACTCAATGATGAGAAGAAACGGTCATGGGAAGCTCATGGCAAAGGGCAAGCCAGCTACAGGTGGCTGATGCAAAGGCCCTGAGGTAGGAGGGATGTTTGACTGACTTAACAAAATGAAAGAAGGCTGGTGTGGCCAGAGCTCAGTGAGGGAGGAGGGCAGCAGCGGTAGAGAGGGAGTCAGGGCTGATCTTGTAAAAATCTCACAAAATTAAAGTTTCATTTTCTAGAAATAGAAGCCACTAGAGGGTGTCTGGCAGGAGAGTGATGGGCACACATTCATTCCTTCATTCTTGGCTTGGGGGTTTTGTGCTGTAAAGGACACAGAGTAGATCACAGCCCGCAGCCCATAAATCGCAGGCACCCTGGGAGGGTCTGTGCGAGGGCGCCTTGCGGCTCCTTCCCTTGCTTTTCCACTCCACCCCCACCCTGCAGCCCTGCTCCATCCCCCGACAGCTGCTCCAGAGTAATTTATTTATATCAGCGTGTGTGTGTGCACTTGCCCTGGTATTGCATGTCTGGATGGTTCGTAATTCTGATTTAAATACACAGTCGTGTACTGAGGTCCTTGTTCTGTTTGGTGTTTGTGTCACTCAGCACTGCGTTTCCACACGTCGTCGTCTCCACCTTGTGAAGTTACCCCAGCGGGGAACTGTGACTGATCCCCACCATGACCGCAGCCCCCGCCCTGCACCAAATATGCTCAGCTCCCCCCTCCCCGCCCTGCACAGCCCCTAGTTGGGGAGGTGGGGGTGAGGAGCTGCTTCAACTTGTTTACTCTGGAGGAAAACTGCGGGGCTGCAGGTATCAAATATTTTATTTGAGGAAGCACGGGCCGGCTCTCCAGAAATCCTGTGCCTGCCTTGGCTCCCACCTGCAGCACACAGAGAGGCTGTTCCTGTCCTCTGCCAGCATTTGGCCTTAGCCCATTCTCTAATGCTTTGCTGTAGGAGAAATACTTGTCACTTTCATTTGCATTTCTCTGATAACTGAGGAGCTCTGGCAAGTTCTCATCTATTTGTTAGCCATCCTGCAAACTGCCGATCTTCCTGTCTTTTTCTTACTGGTTTGCAGGGTTTCCTGCTCATATGTATTAGCTATTGTTCTCTGATCTGCTTTAGTTGTTTCAAATGTCTTGTAATTTGTCATGTGCAAAGTTACACTCATGAGTGAGAATGAAAAAGGCAAACTATGTCTTAGTGTTATGAATATAGTGACCTTTGCCATGATGGATTTGTTTCATAGAAATCCTTAATTTGCATTTATTCAAGTTCATAAATTTTAGGTTTGAGGTTTGTGCTGTCTGGGTCCTGCTAAAGACCCCCAAGGTCACCCTGGGCCAAGAGATTATCCTTCACAGTTTTTGCCTATCAAACAAATATCAACTACTTTTTACTTTTAAATTTTTAGTCTATTTGGAGCTCACTTTTACTAGGGGCACGGGTAGGGATCCACAACTGCATTTGTTTCTATTTTACTAGTTTTCCAATATCATCTTCCTATAGCCCTGTTGATATGTGGTGCCACCTTTATCACATGTCACCTTCTTCTAGACTCAGGGCTGCCCTGTGCTCTCTCTGGGCCTCTGTCACCACACCATTCTGATTGCTGAGGTTTAGAGGGCTGTTTTTCAAAGTTTGTTTGGTATCGTACTTTTTTTTTCCATATATTTTTTCTTCCATACACATTTTGAGGAACATCTGTGAAGTTCCTCAAACCCTGCAAATGGAAGTGTAAGTGGAATCCTATAGAATTTAAAAGTCTGGAAAATCCTGACATCTTTGTAATGCTAAACTGCTCCATTCAAGAAAATGAAGTTTCTCTGCATATCAAGATCTTCCTTCATCCTTTAATTTTTTTTCTGTAAAAGTCATACTTGTTCATTTTTAAGACCTGGTATAAATTTTGTCACTATTCTCAGACCCGGTATAAATTTTATTGCTATTCTGATTGCTATCTTAATCTCTATTATACATTTAAAATCACTATTGGCATAAAGAAATGTGTGGACTATTTGTTTGTTTGCTTGGTTTTGGCACATTAATCTTATACCTAAAACTTTGCTGAAATCTCTCTTTAGTTGTAAAAGTTTCTTTCTTTTTTTCTTTTTTCTTTTTTTTTAACATAGCTCAGCCTATTCAAAGGCAGTCTGGGACTCCAGAGAGCCCACCCAGACCCTTCCAGGAAAGGTCAAAACTATTTTCATAATAATACTCAGACATCATTTTCCTTTACTTTCACTCTCACAAGGTTAAAGAGTTTTCCAGAGGCAGCCTGACCCCATTGGAACACATGCTTGTACAGTCCTATATTTCACCTTTCTTAGTTTTAATTTTTAGAAACGTAACTATCAATAGATATAAACCATTAAGAAAAACTCTTTCAGGGCCTCAATAATTTTAAGAGTACCAAGTGTCCTGATAGCAAGATGTTTAAAAATCCTGAGAAAGATAAATGACTGCAAGTTACAAACACAGTTTTTTCTCTTCCTACCAGACCCTCACATCTCCATTTCCTCTTTCTCACATTAGGAGACGGCACCCTCGACCTATTCTTATGGTAAAGGGGAATACTACACTTCAGATTTCTGTGCTAAGTTTACTGAAAGGTTAAGTTTGGGTGTATAAACTGTATCAAGTTAGGGAAATTCCCTCTTGTCTTGGCTTGCTAAGCGGTGTCCTCCCAGCTAACTCCCAAAAATCATACATAGGCGTTAAACTTTATCGTGTAATTTTTCTGCCTCTATAGAGAAAACCATATGGGTTTTCTCCTGTAGTCTCTTAATATGGTGAATTACACGGATAGGGTTTCTGATATTGGATCATCTTTGCATTCCAAGGAGAAATCCCACTTGTTTAAGAAGAATTGTTGTTTAATATACTGTTGGATTCAGTTAGCTAACATTGTACATGGAACTTCTGCATCTATGTTTATCAGGGAAATGGCTCATAATTTTCTTTTCTTGTGCTTTCTTTATTTGAATTTGGACATGCTCTGATTCACAATTTACAAAGATCCTTCTAGCTGGAGCATAAATCCTGAAACAGATCCACTTTTCTCTTCAGCATGTTTGGAAACACATTAAAATAGAACCATAATCAAGCAACCCAATCCTTAAATTTTTCTCCTAGTGAGTATCTGGAAAACAGGTGCAGAAAGGGATCATTTGAGACACCATAGAAATCTGGTTAATCCTGCCTGCCTGCTTTCCTTCAATAAGTATTGCCTGAGCAAGGCTGTGTATCAGGCTCTTGGCTGGGTGTGGGGTAGGCGGCAGAGGCCAGGACAGAAGAAAGTTCCTCCTTTGGGAGCTCTTGGTCTAGCAAGGGTACGCAGTAAAGGAAGACACTGGTAAATGTACATCAAATATGGCTATTTTTATTAGGAAAATTTTTGTAATCTAAGAAAGATGTATTCTATTTGGATGAATTATTCTGCCTCAGGAGGCCCAGAACATTCTGTAGGAAAGTCCTCTAGTCCTCTTTTCCCAGAAAAGGCAATTTGACCTGCGGGTGGAGGGAGGTGGACAAAGTAGGGGCCTGAGATACGAATCGCAGTTCCCATTCGCTCAACTCTGATCTACTTGCGACCAAGATTTCTATTTCCTGCTTCTATCCCTCACCCAGAGGGCGTTCCCCACCCCAACCGAGAAGCAGGCCCCTTCCTTCATCCACTTCAAATCCCCACCCACACTCAAAACCTCAATTTTAATTCCAGACTGGAATCCCCACTCAGGCTCTTAACCCCAACTCCAACTCAAAACCCCGCCTCAGAAGCAGACTCTGGACCCTAACCCGCACCCCAGACTTAGACTCGAGCCTCCGAACCACTGCCAGGACTCCGAGACCCCTACTGAAATCCCCACGGAGAAGCTCGAGGCAGGCTTCCAACTCCACCGCGCTCCCATCCAGGCCTCAGACTCCACGCCACGAGGCGAATTCCAAACTCGAGTCAGATCCCAACTCAGCAGACACAGAGGAGATGCCCCCCCCACCCCAGCTCCCGACCCTCCAAACCACGAGGTGGACTTAGAACCATGAGGTGGACCCCAGACCCAATCGCAACTCAGCCCCGACTCAGAACCGCGAAGTGGACTTCTGATTGGACTCAGATCTCAAGTCGGTCCCAGTCTCCGAGCCACATGGCAGACTCCAGACCCAAGACCAAGACGGGTCCAGACTCGGCCCTTGAACTTAGAACCTTGAGGCAGACCCCTAAGAAGGGTCCCTTCTGTTCGGCCCCAGACAGGAAACCACGAGGTTGACCCCAGACCCGAGAATGGTCCCAGCCTGATCCCGTAACTCGAAAACTACGAGGCAGATTCCATACCGGACTCCGGTCCTAACGCAACCCCCGAGACCCCCAACCCTAGCAGCACCCTTTCGTCCCTCCCAGTCACTGACAGATGCCACGACCACCCGGATGGACCCCGACACCGATACAGCTTACCTCGGCCGGCTGCGATCTCGTCCTTTGCCGCAGCCAGCTCCAGTGCGGCCGCGCTCGGACCAGCCCCAGAGCGCCAAGGAGGCAGCCGCCTGGAGAGCGGCGCTGAAGGACGCGGCAACTGTTCTGCCCAGCGACTGCCGCGGCCACCTAACCTAGACCGCCGTGACGTGGCGTCCACCCTAACGCTGATTGGACGAGTCCACAGAGGCTGGCCTGCCACCAGTTGCCGCGCGGATTGGTTGGCGGTGGAAGGAAGGCGACGTGCCGCGCTCTGTTATTGGTGGAGAGGGGCGGGTGCCATGGCTCCCCCCCGGGCTTGGATTGTCCGGTTGAGTCCCGCACCACATGCCAGGCCCCACCCTGTCCACTAGCCCAGGGGTCCGCGGCTGGCCTTTCTGTGCCCCCCGCCATGCACGTTGTGCCCCCGTTAACCCAGCGAGAAATGTGACCTGAGTAGGTCATTCTAAGTCTGAATCCCTTACCCTGTTGGGCGGGGCTGGCTGGTACTTCTGGAAAGAGATGAGGCCCGAGATCAGCGGCCTCCTGCCTGGCTGGACTAGAAGGCGACATCAACCAGTCTAGTCTGTGCCCATGACAGAGACATTCCTGGAGCCCCCAGCACTCTGCTAAACCCGCCATAATTGTTACTTTACAAATAGCCATTGTGGAAAGTCCTGGGACTGTCTTACTACGTGCCGGGGTGGGGAGAGAGGGCGGGGGAAACATACCTCAGTCACTTAGCTGAGTCACCCCAAATATCACTACCCTGCTTCTGATTCTTCCTAATGCTGGAGGTGGGCTTGTGTCTGACTTTGCTCTCATATGCTCGTTCGTGCATTCAATCATTCCATGCATGTATGCATTCGTTTCTGTGGCTGCTACTCCAGCAGCATCCAGGCATTACACCGAAGGCTGGAGCAACCCACTAACCAAATCCAAAAGGCCTGTCTTCACGGGGTTCGGCAAGTCTGGGGGGCAGTTTGGACTTCCTGTGCAAATTGTACAAGCAGTTGAAGAATGCAGAACTCTGGGTCTGCTCTCAAAGTTGTTACACCCCAACCCAGGGCTGACTTCAAACAAGGGAGGAGGAAGGGGGAAGCTGGAGCCAGCCAAGCGAGCAGGCCGTCCCGTCACCAGAGGCACGCAAGGAGGCCATTCATCTCAACTGCTTTTGCTGAAAATATATGTCTATGAAAACAGCCAGGAATCTCTCTCTCTCCAAGGGTGACTGTGCTGGGGTTTTTTTGTTGTTGTTGTTCAGTCTGGAGGAAAGAAGAGAAAATGGTGTCATTTTTTCAGGCATCAAAAACTTCTTTCTGACTTTCAGGAGTAATACCCAAACTGGTCATCTTTTGCCTCCTGCCAGCCTGGGAGACATGTCTTCTGGAGCCTCTCCCCTTCACACTGGCCCAGGGGTTGGTACATCTAACTCAGAAGGTTCACCCTCCCTAGCTGGAATTTTTGTCATCTGCCTTTCCCAGGTGCAGAGGTACAGCCAGTGGAATCCCTCAGGTCCTTGTGCTCAGGAAAGACCTACACTTGAAGTTTGATGCTGTTCTGTCACCATCTTGAAATTCCTAATCATTTTATCTTTGAATTTGGATTTTGAAAGTGAAGTCCCATGAGCCAGTGGGGCTTGGAGGCTTAGCTCACCTGGTCCTCTGCTTCCCTGCCTGTTTAGGAAAGTGCTTAGCTGCCTTTGCCCTACTTCCTGTTGTTGCCTAACCGCTTTTGACCCCAAGGTGTGTAAACCCCGCCCCCATCCTCATGACTACTGCTATCTTCTGCACAGGAAGGGGCTAGAGTCCCAGCCCAGACTCTGCATTGCCAGGATTCCTGTGAGTCTCATTTTCCCACTGTATGATGGAGGTGGTACTGCCAGCCCCATGGAGCTGTTAAAACATCCATGAGGAGAGACTGTGGGGAGAAGTGGGGTGTTGGGCTGAAGGCACAAGGAGCAATGCTTTGCTCCTTCTTGCTGTATCCCTTGCCAACCTCTCCCCAGCCTTGCACAGAACCTCTGCCTCCAGTGGCCTTCTATGGGAGTCCAGACTCTTCCTTGGACCCCTTCCTGGCATGGTCCATTTCCACCTCTCCAGGAAGGCAAGGGGAGCAGAAGCTACAGGTCATGAGAAAGAATCTACAGATTTTACAAAAACAAGACTCCCTGCCTATTGGCACTTATATTTCCATTGGAAAGATGTATTTTCAAAATGTTATGGGCATTTTTCTTGCTCAAAAACTGTGACTCCTTGTGCTGCTTTTGTAAGCTGCATGATGGGAAAGTTCCCCAGCTGACCCTTGAACCTCATTCATAGACACAGAGTTATCTCCCAATTTTTTTTTTATTCAAAGTTGTGAACAGCTTCCTAAAACAAGGTCACTAAAAACAGTGGGCACCCTCCCAGTAAAGAGTGACCAAAGGTACTGATGAGGATTTTGAGAAGTGATTTTTAAAATCATAAAAATTGAGTTTTATTTGATCTTTTGTTTAACAAGGTTTGGGTTCAAATTGTGTCCTTGGCTGGGGACACATCCCACAAGTGGTTGATTCATCAGTGCTTATTGTCCTGTTACTATTTTATTTCCATCCCTGCCTGAGCCTGTAACCTCAAACCCTGAGACCCTGGGCCCTTGGCTCTGTCCTAGCAGACTCACAGTGGAATTCTGTGAACACAGCACCTTCCTATGCTTCCCTAAGGTCTCCTTGGGGATCTTAGAAGAAGACTTGCAGGCTAAGGAGACTGTCACTGTTGTCTGGGACATAGGTTCACCAGACAAGACCCATGGCCCCCTCAGCTCACCCCCTCACTGCGCACGGGGTGCTGTCAATCAGCTAGCACTGCCTGCCAGCTCGGCGCACCTGTTGCATACCCCCACCCGTAGCCCCCTCTATTCCTATGGGGGAACCCAGAGAAGAAAAGAGGCCAAAACTGAGAGGGGTCTGTTGTCAAGAGACAAGAGACATGTGGGAATTGGCTAGAGTGGCATGTGAGGCTGGGTGGACTCCAGGAAGCCCCAGAGGCAGATGAGAGCTGCCAGGCAGGCTGAGGGAGGGTGGAGCTGCCCTGGGGCACTAGCGGAGTTCAGGGAAGGAGCTGCAGTCATGGTCTCCCTTCATTGAATTAGGTCCTTTCCAAGCCCAGGCCAGCCTGAGGGCACAGTGACAGTGGACATCACTGAGATTGGGGCTCAGGACTGCAGGGATGGGTATGAAGCAAAGAGCCTGGGCACCTGGTGGCCTCTGCCTGGGTTCCCATGTGACAAAGGGCAGGTCTTGTCCTCCTTCTGCGTCTGGTTTATCTCATCTGGGGACTGGACTAGCGTTCCTTGTGCTCCCTCCAGCTTTTAACATTTGGGGTTCAAAAGGTTTCCTAGCAAGCCTCTGCTCCCGAGAGCACGCACGCACGCACGCACGCACACACAGCTGAAGAGAATTAGGCTCCAAACGTCCACTCGGCTTTTCTCTTGATTCCAAGGTATTTAGAGTGGGGGTGGGGGATTAGGGGGAGGAAGTTGCTGAGCTAATTCTTTTGCATTTGCCAGCACAGAAGTGCAGATGGGCCAGAGCCCCAGTGGGTCTCAGGGGAAACACTGGTCCTCTTCCATACAGGGCAAGGCAGGAGGAAGAGCGAGGGAGGGGCCCCTCATCGAAGGACAGACGTGGCAGGCCCTGGCTGAGGGTTCTGTGGCCTCTTTCCTCCCCCACCCATCAGGGTGGAACCAGCTTCAGGCTCAACCAGGTTCCCCAATGTCTGCTTTCCTGCAAAGCAGAGTAACCTTTGGCTACATGGCCACCTAGTCTGATCATCTTCTCAGGAAAGGTCCTTGCATCCACTGTCCTCTGAAATGGACAGGAGCTTGGAGGGGACAAGGACCTCAGGATTACCCCTGAGTGACAGATGCATTGCCAAGAAGCCACTCTTAAGGCAAGCCCTTACAGCCTGTGTCTCCACGGCCCCTTCTTTTGTTCCCTTCAGCACACTCACATATACCACTGCGGCTGTGCTGAGTAAGGTCTCTGTGACTCTGTGATCTTCCATCTAGTGGCTTCTCAGCTGGTCACAGGTCTCCGCTGACCACAGCCCACATCTGTGTTCCAGAACTTTCCACCTCCTCCTGTGCCTGCATTCTGTCTGGGCCTCCCCTCTATTCCCATGGCTTCATGGGCCTGCTCACAGCTCTCAGGCCCCACTCAGGCTCTGAGACCCAGGCACCCTCCTTCTTCCTCCAGGTCACCACTGCTCCCACAGGTGGCATGTGCACATGTACCCACCCCAAGCTCCCATCCCCCATATCTCTCTGGGGTGGATGGGAAGACTCTAGGGTGTTCCAGGCCTTGCAGATATGATCATGGTGAAGTATGAGGGTGACCCAGGAGAACAGCAGAAAAGATGGAGTCTCCCTTCTAGAAAGATCTCTCTGACTACTGAGTGGGGAAAGTTAAAAGATGTCAAGGACAGGCCAGGAAGGCTGTAAGGGGTAGGAAAGGTGACATCTGTGAAGGTATAAAAAGTGGGCAGGCTAAGAACCTCAGAGAGGTAGTCTTGATTGGGCTTCATAGTTAAGGGCATCCCATGGCTGTTCAGGGGGGGCAGTAGCCCATGGTGATGCCATGTGTGGTAACAGACAAACCAAGGGAGGGCAAGAGTGAGGTGGAAAGGTAAGGTCTTAAGAAAGTCATATTCATGGAGTCAGTCTCACCTCTCCACCCAGTGACAGTGACAGCTCCTGGTTCTGGGGTGTGGTCACTCCATGGACATGCCTACCTGTGACACTATCTGTGTCTGTGATACCCAAGGCCTGGAGTCAGGGACAAGGCCCAGGGCAATAGAGGCTGATAAGCATGAGTCTTCCTGCCTCACCTCCAGAGTATCCCAAGGTCTAGGTTAGTCTCTGGTCCCCAGGGTACCCTTCCACTAAGAGTACTGGGGGAGGCATCATTAAGTGAGGTCTTAGGATTGGTTGTGGCCTCTTTTCACGAGCAGATTTATGTTACTGCATTGAAGGTCTGTGATAACATGAGACCAGGTGGAGGGGGGCGAGTTCAGGCGGGCTCCATGAGTGGCAGCATGGGGTGTGGGCCTCTTCCCAGGGGGAGGGCAGCTGCACTGTGTGTACATTTTGGCATTGAACAGCCAAGCCTTGATTAGCCAGACCCCGCTTACTGGAGCCCCAGCCGCGACTCGGGTTAACTCCGCAGCTGTCTCCTGCGCACCTGCTTGGGGCCTGGTTGGATGCCAGGCATGGGGGGTGGGAAAATGAAAGGAGCCAAGCCTGCCAAACCCATTGCCAAAAGAGCATTTTCTACCACCACCTTCCAGAAGCAATTGTCTCCCACGATCATCCCAACCTCCGCACATGTCTGCCCCTTTTCCTGCCTAGACCTGCCATGTCCGTAGCGCCACAGCCAGTGGCCAACCTGGGAAGTATTTCAGATTCTCTCCAACATCCCAGGAAGTGTCTACAGGAAGCTGCATTGGTCACTCTGGTGGTTGTAATCGGTTTTGAACATCCAAGGACATCATTCGTTTTTGCAGTGAGGACAGACATTTTTAGAGGCCTACTCTGTCCCTCTTCTACTGGAATAAAGGCACTGGGCCCTGGAAAACAATAGTGCAGAGGAGTTGGCCATCAAGGAGCTCAGAGAACTCAATGGAAACGTGTTCAGTAAGTCAGGCAGGCTCAGAAGGTAGCTGTAATTTGGATAAAAAAGATAGGACTGAAAAGAAAGAGAAAAATAACAATGCCCCTGGTGCTTTTAAAATGTGGCCATGAAGCTTTTGAGACTCCACCCTTCAAGAAGTGGAGTTTCATTCCCTTCCCAGCAAATTTGGGCTGGACTCAGGCATTTGCTTCTGACAAGGATGTGGAAAAAGTGACAGAGTGTGCCTTCCTGGAATAGAATGTGAAAGGCAGCAGACTTCTCATTCTTTCACTGGGACCTTGGGCTCCAAAGCAAGCCAGCCACCATGTTGTAAGGATACTAAAGCAGCCCTGTGGTAAGGTCCACATGCTGAGGAACTGAGGCTTCACCAGTGAGCCAGAAGCAGGTCCTACAGCCTCAGTAACACCTTCTGATAAGCGAACAGCCACAGCCAACTTGATTACAGCCTCACAAGAGAGCCTAGAATCACCCAGAGAGGCCATTACAGATCCCTGACAAACTGACCTCTTTCTACTCACGTGAGAGAAATATCTGTGGCTTCAAACTGTGACCTTGTTGGGTGATTTGTCACTCAGCAACAGCCGGCAGACACAGCCAATCTCACAAGGCTCCATCTAGTCATTGACAGAGCAGGGACGATCAAGCCTACCTGTCACCTTTCACTAATGGCACATAGTGCCCAGGAAAGTGGCTGCTGGGAACCAGAAAAGGTACCATAGCCAGGTGGCACACCTGCCCTGGTGTGCTAGTCAGGTTCTTGCTCTGTTGGGGTTTTCCTGTCCTCCATACCAGGGGCTCTTGCTGTACTCTTGAGATCCAAACCCGTGCAGAAACCAGTCTTGGGGACAAAAGAGCAGTCCACCCAGAGAATAGTCTCTGACCCACAGAGTAGTCAGGGTCTCAGGCAGGGCTTAGAGGTCGTGAGCTTATGGTTGGGAGAAGTTGGCCACTGCAGATGTAACAGATAACTCGTTCTCCCGTAGATAATATTCAAATCAAGTTCCTGGAGACTTGGTCCAACTAAGGGCAATACCCACAGGTATGGGAGAAGGATTCTCAATGCCAGCTCTTCCTTTAAATTTTCTCTCAGCACTGGGAATGTTGAAGAGCCCTTGGATCTGAAAGGGGAGCAGGCAGATGTGAGGGGGGATAGATTCTGTGGATAGGTGCGGAGTGACACTGAAGTCCCCAATTTTCTTATCCTGCCTGGGCCTTCAGCGATTACTCCTGCCCTGTAAAGCCACCTAGACAGAAGGCAAAAGAGTCTCATGTTGGTGGCATCCCTAAGAGTCTGGAAATCTTGTGGAACTGCCAGTTGGCCCTTCCTGGCAGGGCCTAGGTATGTCCCTCTCTCTCTGCCACATAACCTCACGTGAGGGACGTGAATCCTGTTTACAGAGGCAGCTCCGGGTGTGGGGGACAGGTCTGACTTTGCCCAGGTTGAGCCTCCTAGGTGCTGAGTCCATGTGTGCTGCCCCCTCCCCAAAATTCTGGTTTCTGTTCAGGTGACTATGTGCAGGTGAAACCAAGGCCTCTGCTTCCCAGATTCTGACAACAAACAGCCAAGATAAGGGACTGAGGAGATGTAGCTGGGTCATAAGACATTCTTTTCCATGGCATTAGGCTGAGAAGCCTTTGAGAATCTTCCTCATAAGGAAAAAGATGCCCCTAACAAACTCTAGGACCATCAGCAGCTACTTGGTAAACTCAACTTTCACATTTTCCAACAGGATCCTTTTCCTTCCTGGTGACTGTGGCTGACCCAGTGGCATAGTTGAGCAGGACTTGGCAAAGTAATGCACCCGAATCTCATGGAGGATTTTTCCTGAGGCTCCCCCTGCCCCCCACCTCTTCTTTCTAACTTCCATTCATGGTACCCAGGAGGGACCCTCAAGAAAGTTGAGCTCAGTTATGTCCACCCAGTGGGCCAGACAAGTGGCAAAAGGGCCAGTGCAGAAACATCTGGGTATGCACAGACTGGGAAGTGGCCAGCCATAAACTCTGCCCCACACCCTTTAACTGTGGCCCTTGATGCTGATCTAAGTGCCTCTGAGTTGGCGGTGAAAGTTTCACACAGCACCCGCATCAAGGAGACAGAGGATCCAGTTTGCACAAGGCTCTTTCTCCATCACCCAGTCCCCTCCCCAGGCTGACAGCCAGGGTCAAAGCTCTCCTTGGGACATGCCAATAGCAGCAAGCATTTTAAAGATGTGACATGTTTGGAACCAGGCAACAGGGGCAGCTTCAGCTGTTTAAGAAGGAGGCTGGATGTACGTCCGTAGCAGAGCACCCGGTCACCTTTCTCTGCTTGGAGTGCAATCTTTTTTTGGAAGCCCTGCTGGAAAATCTGAATCTTGTGAGCCATCAGCTGTTTATAATCAGAGGAGCATATGTTTAAAAGAGCTGAGGGGCCTTATAAACTCCGTGTGCAAATTACCTTTGGGGCTGCCTGCCCCACCGCCCCTCCCTGAGGCTGCCATCGCTGGCGAGGGCTCTGTGTGCTGCGCAGAATTAGCTGTAACCCCGTTGTGGCATGGGGTCTGTTTAGCTTTAGTCACGTCAGCTTGGCCCTGGAGCGTGGGAGCCTCCATCCCTGCTGCACAGCTCCCAGGCCCCCCACCCCCAGCCCCAGCTGCAGAGGGCTGCTGGCTCTCTGCTCCTGGGCCTGCACCATGAGAAACGGCAAACCTGGGAGCCGTAGAGCAAGGCGTGGGTGGAGGCTCAGCTCAGGGGCCTGGGGGGCCCCAGGGCCCCTAAATCCAGGGGCATCCTGAAATTGGAGCTGTGCTCAGGGCCTGCTATGGTGCTGAGGAGCTGTTTTATGTTTTACATTTTTTGGTTTTTATTTTTGTTTTTGTAACACCCTTATTAAGACATAATTTATATACCATATAATTCTCCCAAAATATAAGATTCAGTGGGTTTTAGTTCGTTCAGATTTCTGTAACTTATCCCTCTATCTAGTTCCAGAACATTTTCAGCACCCCTAAAAGAAATCCTGCATCCTTTAACTGTCACTGCCCCCTGCCCAATCCCCCAGCCCTGGCAGCCGTGACTCTATCTCTGGATGTCTGCCAGTTCTGAACATTTCTTGTAACTGGAATCATACATTACCTGGCCTTTCGTGTCTGGCTTCTTTCATTCAGGGTTATGTTTTTGAGGTTCATGCTTCATTTCTTTTTATGGCCAAATAATATTCCATTGTATTGAAAGACTATATTTTCTTTATCCATTCATCTGTTGATGGACATTTGGGCTAGTTCCATTGTTTAACTATTATGAAAAATACTACCATGAACATTTGGAAGGAGCTTTTTTTTTTTTTAACATATATTTTCATTTCTCTTGGGTATGTACCCAGCAGTAGAATTGCTACATCTCATGGTGACTGTGTTTAAACTTTTGAAGAACTCCCATACTACTTCCAAAGTGGCTTCACCCTTTTATATTCCCACCAGCATAGTGTGAAGGCTCCTGTTTCTGCACATTCTTGCCAATACTTGTTACTGTCTGCTGGTTTTGTTTTAGCCATTCTAGTGGGTGTGAATTGATATCTCATTCTGGTTTTGATTAGCATTTCCCTGATGGCTAATGATGCTGAGTATCTTTTTCATGTGCTTATTAGCTATTTGTAACTTTTTTTTGGAGCAATGCCCATTCAGAGCCTTTGCCCAGTTTTTAATTGGGTCATTTGTCTTTTTTCTTATTGAGTAGTTGTTTGTTATGTTCTACTTACAAGTTCTTATATTCTAGATACAAGTCTCATATCTGATATAGTTTCTTCCATTCTCTGGACTGTTTTTTTTTTTCTTTCTTTCTTGGTAGTATCCTTTGATAAAACTTTATTTAAACTATAACGAAGTCCAAATTTATTCCTGTCTTTTCTGGCTTGTTTCTGGTAACAATGTGTATATCCATGGTCAGAAAGATTTACTGTTATATTTTCTTCTAAGAATTTTATAGTTTTAGCTGTTGCATTTAAGTCTTTGGTTCATTATGAGTTGGTTTTTTTATATGGTATGATACAGGGGGGCAGCTTTATTTTGTGTCATGTGGATAGTCAGTTGTCATGATATATTCTTTCTCCATTGAATGATTTTGATACCTTTGTAGAATGTGAGGCTATGTGAGGCTTTATTTCTAGACTCTCAATTCTATTATGCTGATCTATGTTTCTATCTTTATGAAAGTATCACATTGTCTTAATTATTGTAGCTGGGTACTAAGTTGCAATCAGAAAGTGTGAATTTTCCTACTTTATTGTTCTTACTCCAGATTGTTTTGTCTATTCTGGGTCCCTTGAATTTCCAAATGAATTTTATGATCCACTTTGTCAATTTCTGCAAAGAAGCCAGCTGGGGTTCTTGGAGAGATTGCATTAAATTTGGAGAGTGATTTGAGGAGTGTTGTCAACTTAATTTTGTTGAGTCTTCCAATCCATGAGCATGGGATAACTTTTCACTACATTTATGTTTTAAATTTTTCTTCCAAGAATATCTTGTAGTTTTCACAGCATAACTTTTGTGCTTCTTGTATTAATACTGTGGGATTTTTATGCCATGATGGCTGGCACCTCTCCCTCCTTCCTTGCCTATCTCTAGCTCTTACCCATTCTCCCACTGCTGTGGTCCATATGGCCTTATGACAGCTGAGAATGTCTCTTCACAGTCTCCTGTCTTGCTGGAGTGCACAAACTACTGCCTGGGCCCAAATCTTTGCACATCGTGCAGCCAGCCAGGGTGTACCCTCTCTGCCGGCTCTGTGAGCTCCCTGAGGTCCCAGCTCATGTGCTCCTTGAGTCACCTCTGCTATCTAGGTGCTCTTGGGGCATCTCCCAAGGCTTTGTCTCAGAACATGGCTGCCTTCTGCTCATTGGAAATGCCACCCCCTAGAATGGAACTCTCTGAGACTTGTCTAGGTCCATTATCACACATACCTCTGCACCCCAAGGCCCAACCCAAGGCAAAGAGAGCACAGAGAAGGTCTGTGACCATAACAGAGCTGTTTCCCAAGTAAGTCATTTTATCACAGACCCCCACAATCAATAAACAGTTCTTAAATACCAAGTGAGACATCTCAGAGCCTGACTGCCAGAGAATAGGACGTTGGCAGCTTACAAAAGGAATTTGATTTTTCAAATTTCCTTTCAACTCAAGGGTCTCAAATCCGGTCTGCAGACTTATAGGGGGAGGGTCCTGGCACTGCTTCTAAGGAGCACACCTTTGAGAGGAGGCAGAGTCGGCACACAGCAAATGCTCGCCTGGAGCTGTGGGCAGGTGGCAGGTGGCTGGGGCTGCTCACCTGTTCCCTGTGTCTACCCATTGGACAGAATAGGGCCAAATTGTTTGGACCAGGTTGGAACACAGCCAGCTGGTATGGCTGTACCCCACTGGGTCTCTCTCTACCTTTCCACAAAGGGGAAATACTGCCTCTGTTCTCTGTGTTCCAGAGAGCCAGGAAGAGGACCAGGATCCAAGAAGGTTAGAATTTTGAAGTCCTTTAGGAATTTGGGGAGAGACTTTGCACTTGTCTCTCATTTGAGCAATAAACATTTACTCACTCCATTCACCCAAGTACTCTGTGCTTATTGAATGCCTGCCTGTGTCCAGCCCTCTGCTAGTGTGATACAAACCTCAGAAAGGCAGAATTCCCTGGGCAGCCTGGCCTCAGAGACATTCCACAGCCCTCACTAGAGCCCAGCAGGGTCCTGTCTTGGGGATACTATACTTGCGAGTGGCCCACGGAAGGCTGTGGGAGGCTCAGAGCTGGGCATCACAGTGAATCACAGTGAGGGGTTCAGGGGTAGGGAACAAAGACCCCTCCCTGCCTGTGCTTCTGAGCTACCAGGCCCAGCTTCTGCCCCAGTCCAGTGGGTCAGGCTGGAGCAAGAGCATGAGAGCTCCAACTCTATATTCTACTGTCTTCATTTCATTCCCCAACTCATAAGCTGGGGCGTGGATGTGGGTTGAGGTGTTTAAGGGCTTCTACTCCTCTGAAATGCACATTTGGGATAAGTAGAGACCCTGGTTACACTCAGCCTGCAGTAGGAGATTGCCCTAGACCTCAACCTCTATCTTATCCTCCAGCAGCCATACCTGAGGGCTAGGAAGCCAGTGCGACAGGGCTGTCACACCTCTTCTGCACGTGACTCTCACAGCCTCCTGGCACAGAGAATCCATATTATCAACTGGAGGGTCTCTGGGGTGGACAAGAAGAGGCCAACTGTGACCCCTCCCTCACTCCCTCCCTCCCAGGCTGTGTCAGAGTGAGGTCAACTTCCTGAGGACCACTGGGTAGCAAAGTGGGTGGCTGGAGTCCTGGTAAGGAAGGAAAGGCCAACCTGTGTGGCCCCAGCCTCATTGTCGGTACCCAGAAAACAGCAGAGGTTATGGGATGATTCCCTGTGACATTAACAACTTTTTGAAGCGTTTCGTGTTTCAGGGCTTTAATCAAGGAAAGGATTAATTAGCTTCTAAAGTGAGATCCCAGAGAATAGCTAGGCTGAGACACTGAGCTGTGTGGAGCCCCCACTCCACTTGGTGCCCCGGACTAGCCGGACCTACATTCCACTGCTCCTCCCGCCTTCTGGAATCATTCCCTGAATCATACTGTTCGCTGCGCTCCACCGGGCCTTCTGGGCTCTTCCTCTGCTGCTCACTATAAAAATTCTCCATCATCTTTTCCACTGTGGTTTTTATTGTTTCTTTTTATTATTCCAGCTATATTAAGTTGGGAAGCACTGCAGAAATGGTTTCTGCTCCCCCAATTCCAGAACAAGTTGTAACCATCAGAGACTTTAATTAATGACACCATCACCTTTGCTTCCTACTTTTCTCTGACTTGATTTTCCTTGAAGCAGGTTGGGGTACCCAAGGACAGACACTCTTTTGCCCCCAGCCCGGTCTTCATTTCCCCCACACCCACCCAATGAAAGAAAAAAAATCACACTCTGATCCCAGATCAGCCCGTTTCTGGAGACTGTAGTCACAGCCCGTGGCTGAACTGGGCTCCAGGAGAAGCCAAGGGCCAGGTGAAGGCCTGGGGAGGAATCTGGGTTCTTTTGGCTGCTGGTGAGATTATCCATTAAATCCATATTCCTCGCTGCAGAGTTCATGGATTCAGAGAGTGTACCGTATTCTGGCCGTCTTACGTTACTGCAATATTGCTTCCAGATGAGCAAACACCGCTCGGGGCCAGGCCCTGCTGCACGAGGGCCCAGCACGCTGCTCACCACTGAGCCTTTGTTCTGAGCTCTCCCTGCTCACTCAGGGAGCTCTGAGGAGCTTGCCACTTGGGGTGTGGAGAGCACCCTGGGATACCCAGGCCATGGTTCCACCCCTCGGGCAGTCTCTGCAGAGGTGAACCAGTCTCGGACCAAGCTTTTCTTGAGCCCTCCTGCCATTGAGTCTGCTCTGAAGTGGCAATCCTGCTGGGCACATTGAGAAATGGGGTATAGAAGTCCCAGGTGTCCACCCCATCAGGGGTTGTGCCCAGCTGAGCATCCCAGCACTGTACACCTTTGGAGTGGGGACAGCCTTGTCTCTCTTGCTGCCTCTTCCTCCTGAGACCCTGCCCATGCTGACCACACTGACTGCTAGGCCTCGAGTTCTAACTCTTACCCTTCCTCCTGTCGCTTCTCTGGAAGATCTGAGTGTGCTTACATTGGACTCAAGGTAGCTGTCACCAGTAAGAGCCAAAGACTGACCTTGCTGGCCCCTGTTCATCTCAGTCCTAGGGCTGGGCCCAGGGCTTTGAGACCTTGGTGCACTGGTAGAGAGGCGCAGAGCAGCAGTGTTAGGTGGGACACGGAGAGTATAGAGGGTCAGCTGAGGCTTCCTGGCAAAAGGTTCTTGAAGGAAGAAACTGCATGCTGGGCAGAGGTCACAGTACTTCCAAGGGTGTGGTAGCTGTGGCCAGTTTTAGGTGCATAGAGCAGTGATCTGAGGCCTTCACAGCTCAGGGTGGTAATGGGGAGGGTTTAAACCACCATGGTCAGGAACACCAGTGACACTGCTTTTGACTTCTGCACCAGCAACACTCACACAGGGATGGGAGCAGCTCTAGCCACAGACAGCTAACCTGGCCAGAGAGATCAGAACCCCTATTCCTAGCCCACCTTGTTTGTTTCGGAGGCTGGGCCTGCATTAATTGTGGTATGACTTGTGATTTTCCACATTTGTAAATAACCGCAAAGCAACACACACTTTTTCAGTGCCAGACCTAAGTGATTCTGTCACTAGAGAAGAGGTCAGAAACAAAGCTAAAAGCTGAAGGGTCCCCTCCACTAGTCATGTGGGGACCCAAGAAGGGAACTTTGGGTGGTGGAGCTGTGAGCTTGGCAGCCAAGCCACAGTGAGAAAAGCAACCTCTGGCCAGAGAGTGAGCTATGAGGCACCTTGCCAGCTCTCTAGGAATGGCTGGGTGTCCCTCCCCCATCACCAGTCTTGCCCTGGCCTCCAGGTCTCTTGGGGGTTAGGTTTGCCAAGCAGCCTCAGCACAAACAGACTCAGCTCTGGGGGCCTGGAATTCCACTCCCTACCTCCCAGAAGGTCTCGTCTCTAGGGCTTCCCAGCAACTTGGCCCTGCAGCCCCAGGGATTCCAGACCCCTGGCTGGCTGAGACGTGAGAACTCCCTCTGAGGAAGGAGCCCCAGAAGCCCGGTACTTCTCCTGAACAGCCAGACCCTGGAGTTCTTGGCACCAGAGAAACCATTCAGTTTTCCTGTTTGCTGGGAGCTGAGAGCAGCCTAAAAGCAAGAGCTAAGTGAACCTGGAGTGTTGGGCGGACAGTAAGCAGTCCCTCTACCCTGAGGGCAGGTATGCAGCAAGAACTCAGCACATCCCCCTCAGCAAGTCCTGGAATCTTGATGACAGGTGTGGAAGGATTAGTGGCCCTGCCTTAGTCAAGTGACCAAGTCCTACCAAATAAATAGCATCTCAGTGGCCCTGCCCGATTACATGGTTTGGCCTGGGGCCTCTGCTCAGGGACCCAGGCTCCTACTGCACACACCCTTTGGTCCCTTCTCCTTTCTAGCCCAGGTAGTTACACCAGTCCCTGTGGAGGATATTACCTTATGCCAGCATGATGTCCCAGAACTCTGGGGCTTGAGTGGCTCATCTTTGCAGTATTCAAGGTTGCCTGAGAGGAGGAAAGAGGAGTTGGATGACCCCAGAATGAATGCTTGAACAGACAGGCCCCTATATTGAGCTGCAGCCCAGTGTTGTATTTCTAGTACACCCCATGACCCACCCACCCCCATACCCTGGGAGCTAGACAGAGAAAGAGACTTCCGGAGAGCCAAGAAGGATTCTCTTCTACCTCTTTCTTCTTTTTTTCTCTTTCCCATGGGGCCATTAACTATGGCCTCTACCACACCAGGCCCTAGACTGGAACAAGTAAAGGAGAAGAGCCCCGGAAAACCAGTTTCCCCCACAGTAGGAGGTTCGTATCCTGGTGCCCATATTCAGGAAAGTTCTCAGACCCATGATGACTGGCTTCTTAATTTTATTTTAAACACAAGCTTTTAGAAGAGCAGGAGAAGAGAGACCTGCATGGCCAGGGACCTGTAGGTAGCAGCAGGAGCCTGGGGACAGGGGAGCAGGCGGGTCAACTGCTGTTGGCGGGAATGTGACATATATATCTGTCTGGAACCTCAGGTAGAGGGACTTGCAAACACTTGTTCAACCCTGGGCGCCCAGGGCTGAGTCCCCCAGGGTAATAGCTTGGTGTTTCTTGTCCTTTTAAGGTCATAAAAGAAGGACTAAGGTTTCCTCCATTTCCTTAGCTTCTGAGGGCTGAGGAGTCATGTTCTGTGGCAGAAGCAGTGCTTTTGGTTTGTTGTCAGGGTGGAGTCTCAGGTCCCCTACACTCCATGTCTGCTAAAATTGACGAGGCTACATGCCCTCTCCTGGGCCCCTTCTCTAGGTGAGTTCTGGTCGACAAGGTAACATGCCCTGCCTGGGCTTTCACCCTTCAAGGACCATAAGCGCCCTCAGGGAGGAGTTTGGGCCCTGGTTCAGCCTGAGAGGCTCTCCTCCTACCCACCACCTTCCTCTGCCCTTTCCTTCCTGTGTTATTCTCATCACCCTGACCTTGTTCTGGGCTGCAGGGACTCTGGCCCTACCTCAGGCTGGCTCTTGCCTATCTAAGGCCCTCCTCATCACTCTATTTCATTTCTCCAGTCTTCTTTACTCTTAGTCCAGTGGTGGATCAGGACCCCTGTGGGAGCCAGGGCCACATTCCCTGCCAATCCCTTCGGCTTCAAGCCTTAAGAGGATGCAGCTCCTAGGACACAGATGAGAAGAAGGGAGGCAGGCAGGAAATAATTGACTGTAGGATTGGTTCTGATTTTTAGAGTTGGAGAAGGACATCCGGGGCATCCAAAGGAGCTCCTCTGATCATGCGCACAGCCTGAGCCAGCGGGACCAGTCCAGCGGCCCCAGGATCACTTACACCGGTCAGGGCAAAGCCCCTTGCCTTGAGAGCCAAGCCCTGGCCTATGCTCTGCCGGGTGCCCACTTTGGCACTCGGGAATCCTTTTATTTCATTTTGCAGTACTGGGGATTAAACCTAGGTGCTCAACACTGAACCACATCACCAGCTCTTTTTCTTTTGCTTTTCTTTTTGAGATAGAGTCTCACTAAGTTGCTTAGGCTGGGCTTGAACTTGTAATCCTTCTGCCTCGGCCTCCCAGAGCGCTGGGATTACAGGCATGTGTCACCACACCTGAATTCCAGGTGCCCATTTTAATGTGGGTGGCTGGAGAGTAGGCTAGAAATGCAGATTCCTGGGCCAGTCCTAGAGCTTCTGAATCCATGCCCTGGAGCAGAGGCTAAGGACCTGCAAGAGGACCATGGGTGTCTCTGGGTCCCCTTTGGTATATGTCAGGGGTGAGGAGCCAGAATCTTCTAGGCCTGAAACTCAGTTTCCTTTCTACCACCCCAGAGCCAAAATGCTGCCTGCTGAACAGTAATCCTTGCTTGGCATCCCACTGGCAGCAAGCGAAGCCAGGGCATTCCAGCACAGAATTTTGGGTCCAAATGGTTTTAGAGAAGCGAAGAACCTTGGTATGGTCATAACTTCTGCAGATATCCTAATTTTCCATATGCTTTAGTTATGGAGAGACATGAAATGAGTATAGACTAAACCTTATCAGATGTGTAACTGAACCAATACATGAAATGTAGGATCCTAGGGTCCAACCCCTCCTCTACCTGGGCACAAGTGGAGAAACTCACAATCTCCTACAAACCAGTTCCCTGCTCCCCATGTTCTTGTCTGCTTGAGCACTGTGGGAAGCTCTTTCCAACTCATTGGAGGTTGCCAGGAGAAACTTCCAGGATGTTAGATACTATGAAGTCTTCCATATGGAGGGCATACTCAAAGTTTGAAGATGAAAGATAAGTCACACATACCTATCATTCATCATCTTTAAGAAAGATTGGTGGTATCTTGAAGGTGCAAGTCAGCAGCTCTCTGTGATCAACACACAGGCACAAACTCCATGGTTCACCTGCCTTCCGGGGCCAGGCTGTGTTCAGGCCTCCTTCAGGCTGAGCCCATGCTGGGCTTATGTAGGGACAGCTGAAGGCCAGGAGCAGGCCACTGGCCTTGGGAAAACCTCCCAAACCAGAGGCAGCCCCCAAAGGTCATCTGGTTACCTGCGTAAGGAGAGAGCAGGACCCAGGCCAGCCAGCACCCATGGCATATTAACCCCTGCCTGCCTAGATCCTGAGCTCCTACAGGAGTCTAGTCTGAATGTCCTGTGTTGATGACATTATCCTGGGTACCTTGAGGACCCCATGCCATCCAAGGAATTCTTAACATCTCTCTTTTGACCTATAGAAAGTTTTGCCCTGGGGTCATCCAGGGCCATTATCCCTTATTATATGGTGTTGGGTTGGGGAATTGGGCTTAGCCTGGCCCCCAGGGTCAATGGGGACTTGCTGCCCAAAGGAAATGAAGACATTCTTCTGGTCCTCTTTGTCCCAGGGGCCAAGTCAACACCCTACACCACCCACAGCTTTTTAGGGCTCTAGCTAGGCATGGTTTTCTAACCTAGAGTCACAGACAGTCCCTGAACAACTAGAGAAGCAAGGCCCCAGATATGAGAAAGGGTTTCTGGTTTTTTTTTTTTTTTTTTTTTTTTTTTTTTTTTTTTTGGAGATTGTAAAGCATTTTAAAAAATAAGAAACATGGAAAAGGGGCTGATTGGGGCTTTTTCAGGTTCTCTAGTATGAGTATCAGAGCGACAAGCCACTGGGGGCCAGATCAACCCCAAGGAGACAATAGGACAAGTCACCAAGTATCCCACCACAGCCACAGTAATTTTTCCTGGTTTATCCTACCATGGGAGTCCATTTAAAAGGCCGGATGTGGGGGACATAAAGACTCCTTGCTGAGGTCTCCCTGTGAAAGTGACCTCAAGCCTTCATGGACTTTGTTCAGAGGCAGCTCATAAGTCAAGTCCCTCCCAACTAGAACAGTGCCTTCCCTAGTCGGGCACCATGTGGCACCATGCCACCATGTGGCAGGGGCGGGAATGTGTCCTGGCCAGGTCTGAGTCACCCTGGATTCAGGTGAGCAACTCAAAGCTCATTTGCAAATGGAGCAATAATGCCCCACTGGGGTGGGAGCTCAGGGCGCACAGCTGTGGTGACCCTCAGTGCACTGAGCTCACCAGACACTTTCTAAGGGCAGGAGATGGTGAACAAGGCAAGAAGAGACCTGGCCTTGTGGTGCTTTTTTGTTCCAGATGGGGAGGCAGAGAGTGACCCAGAAAGGCAAGCAAACAGAATAACAATGAATATGGGACAATGACGTGGTAGTTAGAGGAGGGTCTAGGGAGGGAGTTGTGTGTTTAAGGATGTGCTGCAGGCAGAAGGCTTCAGTAAGAGCTGGGATCTGAGCAAGGTCTCCAGAAGCAGAGAAAGCACCCTGCCGGGACCAGCACACATCACCCCAGGAAGAAGGCACCCAGTGTGGTGGGGTAAGTGACCACCAGAGAGGGGTAGGAAATGACCTTGTGTCCCCAGGAGGGTGCTGAACAGAAGAATCTCACAGGACCAGCTGGAGTTAGGTGGAAAGCAGAGTGAAGCACAGAGGCAGAAGCAGGTGGCTTCTTGGGAAGTTAGTGAGGGCTGGAGCTGGTGGAAGTTCAGACCCTGGCCATAGCTGAGGGATGAAAGTTAGAGAGATGATCATCCTGAAACATGGAAACAACACAGAGGCACAGAGTTCCTGGGCAAGGGACCCTGGGTCATGACTGGAACTCCTGGAAGGATGCAGCCACTGAGGCTTCACGGTTTAGACAAGTTGGGAATCTAAGTGGATCTGCTGAGTTTGAGATGCCACAGAACAGCCCAGTGCATGCAGTCAGGGAGTCTGCCATTGCAGGAACAATCTGGGCAGGAACCAGAATCACGCAGGGTGCTAGCAACAAAGCCAGGATCTGGAGTCCTGAAATTGGGCAGGATTCTGTAGCAAGTGCCGGGCGTGGTGGCGCATGCCTTTAATCTCAGCACTTGGGAGGAGCGTTGTGAGTTTGAGGCCAGTTTGGGCTACAACGCGAGCACAAGGCTGACCTGAGCTACACAGTGCGACCCTGCCTCAAAAAACCAGGGCTGGGAGTTTGGCTCAGTGACTTAAGCTCCTGTCTGACAGGCGCAAGGTTGTGAGTTCAATCCCTGGTGCTGCAAAAAAAAAAAAAAAAAAAGAGCGGTTGGAGGAGGAGAAAAGGGAAGTCCACAGTTGTGCTCTAGGCCAACAGCATTCAGAGCTCAAGGGTCAAGGAGGATCCTGAAAAAGACACCTAGGCCACAAAGCTCTGGAAAGCCCCAGGGAAAAAGGAGGAGAGGCCAGTGGGTTACACCAACACGAGGGACAGGGGTTTGGCCTTGTGGTCATGATGAAGCCTATGAAAGTAGAGCTGAGGCATCAGGGGTCAAGAGAGCAAGGAAACAAGGGCTACATACAGGGTGAGCTCCACCAGGCAGTTCTGCTGCCAAGGGAGGTAGCGCAGCAGCCAGAAATGGGGTCCAGAGATGTCAGCCTCCCCTCCCCCACTTTCCTTTCATTGTCCTTGCCTGGCTGCTGACCTGACTCCTTGCCTCCCCAAAGCAATAGCACTTTCCTATCAACTTCTGGGACAGGAGCGGGACAGGGAGATTCACTGGGTTCTCAAGAGACAGCAGGTTCTAGAGGCGAGGGGAGGAGAGGCGAGCCCAGGCTGAACTCGGCTCAAGCTCTCAAATCCCTTCAGTGTGCTCATCTGTACAGGGGAGATGTGATGAAATCCTCCCAGCTGAGGATTTGTTAAGTGGAGGGACAGAGGAGGATCCCCAAAAGAGTACCCAAAAGCAGAGAGGCCCAGATGGCACGTTGCTCCTGCCGTCTGCATTTGTGGAGGCCTCCTGAAGGCAGCCCCATGCAGTTTCCTGGTTCTGGTTTATTTCCTAGCCAAGAAATAACAACATTTAAACCAACCCCTGACCTCAAAGAGGCCACATTGTCCCCAACCTTAGCAACTCAGAGGGGCAACAGTTTCTCATGCTCCAGATCCCAAGAGGCTGAGGCTGACAGGCTCAGGCTGGGTGGCGGAAGATGACCCCACCACCTCTCAGGGGTCCTCCGCTGCCCGCAGACACAGCCTGCCAGCTCTGTGTCACTTGCTCGTGACCCAGTGGTCAAAGCTCGTCACACAGGCAGACCTAGATTTAGGGGGCTGGGGCAGGGTAAAGTCATTAAGAAGGGGGCAGGGGCATGTCCTGGGGCTGGGGGGATCTGGTACCTCCCCTGTCTGCCACAGGTGTGAAGGAATCTGCTGTTTGGCCCAGTGAACTGGAAATGTGAGCCTGCCTCCATTGAGGCCCCCTCCCCCTCCTCACAAGGCCCCCTGGGCCCTGCCTAGAGTCCCACTGTCCTGATAGAAAGTCACATCTATCCCAGAAAACTCTGATAAGATCACCAGGGGGCTGAGGGCCATAGCAAGGAGACCTGGAAGGAGAGACCGAAAGAAAAACACATACACATCTAGCCCCACATGATATACGGTCCTCCCTCAGCTCAGACTAGCGTCATGGTGTCACCTTTCGGCATGGAACTATTTATTCTGTCAGGGCACAGGGCCTTCCACTCTGCCAGGTGCCGGCCCTAAATCCTCAGGAGCGACAGTCATCCTCCCATCAGGATTGGGTTTCTTCGCAATGGAACTGGGCTGGTGGCCAGGATTACCTGTCCTAAGGCCTCAGGGCTGGAGCATGCCCTGGGCAGATAACGCTTCCCAGGGTGGAGAAGCAAGAGTGAGTCAGGGGGAATCAGGTGACCATGCAGGGCTGTGTCTGTGTCCTGGTCAGGAAAGGCTGGGTCCCCTAGGCAGGACCTATCCATCCACTAGCCCTCCCCAGCTCAAACATAGGACCTCCTCAAGGAGGGGCAGGGCACATGGGGGCCATGGTTATGGCTCCAGTCACAAGTCCCCTTCCTATCCATCCACCCTCTTGTGGCACACAATCAACTTGCCTGAGAGAGGGCCAGCAGAGCAGGGCTCAGAATGGAGAGAGAGGTCACCCAAATCAGCAGATGGTAGAGTCATTGGGCTCAAGGTCTTGACCTTGGGGTGGAACTGGCTTCTTATCCTGCCCTCCACTCACCAACTGTGTGACCTAGAACAAGACACTCCAAGGTGACAAGCCTGGAGGGATCTCGGCTATGAAGTGGGGACATGGTGATCTCTGTCACAGGGCAAAGATGATAGACCCTGTACCCTGCACCAGGTACTGGAGACAGTGTCTGGCATGGCAAGAACTCAGAGATAGGGGTCCAGGGTAAGGAGCCTCTGGACTGGAACCCACCATGCTATCAGGGCCCAATCTAGTCTTCAAACCCAGAAGTCAGGAGCAGGACTTACTGAAACTGGATCCATCTTGGCTCCCAGGAAGACTCAGGCAGAGAGGATACGACTTTGTACAATGGAGACTAGAGCAGGGCCAGGTCTTGTGTGAAGATCCAGTGGTGAGCTTTGGAGAAAGTCTGAGCAGGCCCCTGGACAGAGGATGGAAGGACTCAAGAAACATCAGAGTAACCCCTGTGCTGTAGGACCAGCCTTTGTAACAAACGCTTTTGGCTTTTCAAGTTGCTGGGTGGCTACTTGGTGGTTTGGGATTCAGGTTTCTGGTTTCTAACCTAGGAGCTACACTGGGCTGGCCTTTTGCATCTGAAAAGCTTGCTTTCTTAATAGAGATGGCTGCTGCTGGTGTGTTCGGGGTCTGGAACCTTCTCCCAGAGTCACTGAAGTGGAGACCCCATGTTTAACTGTAGCTGAGGAAGTGCCATAGTTTGAGGTCCCCAGGTTCCAAAGGACCTGGAATCCTGGAATCCTGATCCAGATGTGCCTTTGTCCCCTTTCTAGAAGTGCCCATCCCATGAGGCTGGGCAGCGGTCCCACTAGCGGTGCCCAGAGCCCCCAGCTAAGAGGCCCCAGACTCCATGGCCAATTCATACATCAACCGAGAGCGACCCTGGGAAGGCATCAGGGACTCACCGGGCTTGTGAAAACCATCAACCCGTAGTCTCCCCCAGTGCCCCACCCCTGCCTAGAGCAAGGGTCACCTGCCCGGGAATTGTCCTGGGCACTGACAGCTGCCTGGGGCCCTGAGGTCAAGTGTTTTCTGACTCGGAGAGGCAGGAGGCCAGCTCCTCTCGTCTCAGATTCTGCTGAACTAACGGAAACCCTAACCTTGGGGCTTCCCCACTAATTTGTGATAAGGCCTCGCCAAGAAAAACAGCAGCTAAAGACCCCTGATTTCTTTGCAAATTCCAGAGTGCTTGGTTCATTGCAATAGGGAAGGGGCTGGAGGCAGCGGTGCGTGCAGAGCCACCTCTGCGTGGGTGCAGGGCTGGGATGGCCCCGCAGAGCCTGCTAAGGAGGGCCACCTGCCTGCTCCAGGGAGATTGCTTCCAGCTGGCTGGGCAGAGGAGCAGGCCAAGGGTGGGTCCAGTGGTAATGCAGGGAAACAGAGATGGCCTCGGGATACATGCTGATGTGGCGACTTGGGAGGGAGTGTGCGGAGGGGTGGTGGTCCAGGCTCGTGACCTGAGGACCCCAGCCAAGGTCCCTGGGTAGATCCGGAGACCTGTTCATTTCCCCAGATCAGTGGTGCTGTATTTGAGCAAAGGATCTGCCCTTCCTGGAAGCAAGCCTAGGCTAGCGATAGGGTTTGATGAGACTCAGACTTGGATGAATGGTGCTCTGCCACAGCAAGGGAAACTGAGGCCTAGGACAGAGGAGTGGTCCTCTCCAGGTTCCAGCAATCTCCAGCCCCACCCTGCAGTGGCTGATGGGATAGGGTGGTGACTTGGAGTCCAGAGGGGCTTTGGGTGGGACTCTGGTGACAAGCTAGTGGACTGAGGCCAGTGAGAGGAACAAGGCCCACTCCCAGCAGGGAAGAAGATTATTTGATATTTTTCCCCAAATCATGTTATTTCTGCATCAGCCTACATAGGAGCTGACTTCAGTATGGGAGAAATGAGAATTTTAAAGCTGAACATGCCTGCCTGCCTGCCTGCCTGTGGAATGCCTCTCCTGTGGTCAGGCTCATGTCTCCCCCAGTCAGTGGGTAGCTGTTCTTATGTTGGGCAGAGAGGTCCCTCCATCACTAGAGCAGGCCCACCCTTCCAGAGTCTTAGAAAGAACCCTAGAGGCCCCTCCCAGGGGCTCCCAGCAGACCCCTGGCAACTCAAAGCACCTGTATTCCTAAAGACAGATGAGACATATCCACTTCTGACCAGCCCACCTTCTGATGGATGTTGGCCTGGGTATGGAGGTCAGCAGGAAGCACAGGATATTAGGACCACTTGGTTGGCGACCATCCCTGCCTTTCCCTATAGCTCTATGGGGTTCTCATGTGCCCAGGAGAAACAAGGCAGATATGATCTGGACTTTAGGGAAGGAGCAGCCTCAGGGCAGTGGGCTTCTGGAGTAGCCTGAGCCCCAGTAGTTCAGCATCATAGAAGTGATGAGAAGGAGGTTTGGGGTGTGCTCAGGCCCTGGAGCAGATACACCAGGGTCTGAGTCCTGGTTTGGGAGCTCACACTCTCTCTGAGGTTCCACCCCATCTGTGAGATAAGGATAACAGCAGTAGCCACCTGGGGTAGGGAACCATAGCAAGTAAGTGGCACCCAAGGACCATCCAGATTGGGCAGGTGTTGGGAACCACCAGGCCCCATGCAGAACCCCAGATTCTACCCGAGATTCTACCCCAGAGTCAAGAAATGGATAGAGAACAAGCAGCAGTTACTAGAGCTCAGGAGGATAAAGGTCACATCAATTGGTCACTTTAAGAAAAGGAGCAAGGACCCAAGACGGGGGTCGCAGCCAGTTGCTCCACAGCAAAGAGTGGGGATGGGCACCAGGGTCATGCTTTCTTTCATCCTCTGGCCTGTAGCAAAGGGTCCGAATGGGAAGCCCAGGTCAAGGGGCCTGAGGGCGTAGACCACAGAAGTTCCTTCCTGGGATGTCTGGAGGGAAAAGCAGACAGCAGCCAGGACTCAAGGGCGACAGCAGTGTGAAATGCTGAGTACCAAGACTGGCTTGTGCTCGGATTATGTGGTAAAGGAGATGGACCCAGTCAGGCATTTCTTCCTCTGTGGGTGCCGCAGGGGATGGCAATGGTGGTGGCAATGGAAGGGCACCTGGTAGCTCTTGGGCTAGCACTAGCTACAGTACTTCTACCCCACTGCACACAGCACAAATCTAAATCCCCTTGTCTTGCCTGAGGCCACGCCTGAGGTGTTTAGTTCCCACTCACCTCCCTGCCCACTTTTCCATAGGCCCAGTCCTCTGACTTTTTCCTCCACCCTCAGCTTCTTCCAGCTTTTTTTTATAAACCACAGGACCTTTGCACATGACCCCCTTCTAGGGCTTCTGATGCATCTATCCTCTCTTCATGCAGGTCTTACCTAGCCTGTCCCCTCTACCAAGAACCTCCCCCTGGAAGCCACTAACCCAGTCCTTCAGCTTCTGCTGCAGCTCTGTACTGCTATCCTGTCTCCCTTCAGGTCTGTGCTATGGCAAATGAAAGTGCTGAGGCTGGGGCCACGACCTGTGCCACAGCACTAGCCCTTGGGAAATCGCAGCTAGCTGCTGCCAACTGGTCAGCTGCTTTTCCTCTGGGATCCACTTGGGAGCTGGTTTTTGGTGACAGGTGTGGGGCTGGATTCCTGTTAATCCCATAGACTCTATCCAGGGGCTTCCTCTAGGAGACTGTGCATGTCCTGGGGCAGTCGCCCCTCCACAGAGCCCAGCCTCGGGGAGGACAAGGGGAAAGGTTGGTCCAAGTACTTTCTTACCAAATCCTCCCACAGGCCAGGCTAGAAGAGCTCGGTGAGGGCTGGCTGGTCTTCACAGGGCCCAGCCAGTTCAAGGTGGGGGAACTGAAGTCCCTGGGGGTTTGAGTTGGAGACCAGCAACCTAGCAGGACCCTGTCCTGGCTGGCAGCAGAGTTTGGGACCACAGCATCCCCCCTGGCCTGATAGCCCCTTGTTACCATGGACGACTGGCTTCAGCAGATGCTCTTGTGCTGCCAGAAATGTCACCTGCTGTTGCACAGAACTTCTGTGACATTTGGGGAATCAAGGGCCCCAGTAATGTGTCCCTGATCCGGGCAGATAGCAGAATGACTCATGCTGGCAATAAAGTGGTGATCAGTCCTGGGAGGTGCTGAGAACAGAGCTGTTGTAAGTGCAGGCCTGGTGCCTGAACAAGTCCATTTATCTGTCCCTCTCCTGTCCCAGTGACAGGCTGGAACCTTGGTCTGAACCTCTGCAGGGACAAGCCTCAGGGCCATGGCTTACTGTGGGTTAGAGGAAGGCTGGCCAGTCTCCCGTTGCTGCTTCTCCCTCAAGATCTGCATTGGGAGGGACCACACACAGGCTCAAGTGTGTGCCCTTCAGGTGACAGATCCCCCAACCTCAGTGGCTTCACCTTGATGGCCACGCCTGCAAAATGGGACAGGAAGGTCTTTACATTGGAAGGCTGTTCCACAGATTAAACAGACAAGTCCTTGAAGCAAGATAGATTTGGATCTCAAACTCTGACCACCTGCCCCAGGGGCTTGGACCTAGCTATGACAATGTATATAAAATCAATACAAAGTATACATTCTGTGGGCACTCACTCAGCCATCACAAGATACAAGGTAGCGTTTTGTGAACTTCACCATCTGTCTGTTGCGCTAGGGAGGGAAACCCAAGGCAGGCAGGGCTGGTGTGGGAAGTCTCACAGAGGGAGACATTAGACCAAAGCCTGGGAAGGTGACCCATGATATCAGATGAGGAAGGTTTGGGATAGAGGACACAGCCACAGCAAAAGCCATGAGATAGAGACAGGCTCACTGGCAGGTAGGACAGCAGGGCTACGGACTTGAGAGCCTGTACTGTGACCAGCTCAGATGGACAAGAATGGACCCTCAAGCAGCCAAAGCCAACAACCTGGAAGACTAAGACAGAGACCAATGCAGTGGAAAACCAGACAAAAAGACCAGGGGACCAGCAGGGAAGGGGTAGGTGGGGCCGCCATGAAGGCGCTGCCTTCTAGACTGTAATGGATTCCCACAAACATCATGGCTTTAAACAACGTGCTTACCATCCGGTGTTTCTGAGCCCCTAAGTCCAGTATGAGTTACAGTTGCCATGTGGGAGGGCTGGTTCCTTCTGGAAGCTGAAGGAAAGAAGCTACTGTTTACCACACCTGGCTTCCGGAGACGGCTGCCTTCCTTGGCCATGGCCGTTCCTCTTGGCACTCTGACCTCTGCTGCTGCCATCTCCCCTTCTCTTGAACTGTCCTCTCTCTCCCTTTCTCCCTTACAAAGAGTGCATGGGTCCCTGGAATGCTGTCAGGATAGCAGTGTGGTGGGCAGGTCTGGCGGGGGTGATGATCGCAAGGAAGGTCTCAGAGAGAGGGAGTTTTTGTCCTAAGAGGCCACGGCAGGGATGACACCTATGTGGCCAAAGTCTCCTGATCCTGGCCCTTCATCCAACAAAGGTAAATTGAAATAGGGACTGCCACATTGCGGTCATGGTAGCTTCAACAGGCAGAGGTAGACAGGGATTGGGGATCTGGGGGGAACCAGGCCTCTGGTATCGGTAGCCAGGAAAGGGCTGAGCATAGGGTTGTATGCCCCAGGCTAGGTGTCCCTGGCTGTCCTGGAGGCTGGCCAGCCTCCCCGGGGCTGTAGCTGATGGGAGCTCAGCCTGGCTAAGAGAACAGACAGAGCCCTGGCTGCCATGTGTGCCTTTGGCCTGACGGCTAAACCCCAAACTTAAAGGGTATTGCTGGCCTAGAGAGGAGGCGAGAGGCCCAGCGGGTTAGAGTTAGGGTTAGCTGCTCTGTAGCTGGCAGGGGAGGCAGCCTCTACAGGTGCCCCTTCGCAGGCTTCCCATGGGCACCGCTCACCTTTCTCCAACTTGAGAGGTGCTGAATTCCCTGGGCTGGAGCTGGGCCCTCATCACGAGGCCTCCGCTGTAGCGCAGAGACAGCAATCCAAAGCACCCCTGTCCCACAGTAGGAATGCCCAGGCCCCTCAGGAATTTGGCCATGGTGAGTCTGGCACATTCCAGCCATGTGTCACCAGTAGAGTCTGGGGGAGAGAGCCAAGACTGCATGTGGCCCCCTACCACTCCCACCCTGGAACCAGACCCAAAGGGAAGTGGCTATCCAGGTTGGCTGCCCTTGGGCAGGGTATGCAGTACAGAATTCTCACCCAGGGCAGATGTCCTTCCCATGTCCAGGGTCCCCTTCACAGCACCAGACGAGCCCCTTTGAACATCTCTCTAGGAACCCTGTAGCCAATAGGTGTCGGGGCCCAAGATGTGTCACCCCTTGTAGTGCATACAGCAGGGAAAGGACTGGCCTCAGGGAGGAAGCCCCTGGATTGGGCTACAGCAAGGCGGACCTCCTGTGGTTCTGGCCCCTCTGAAGCCACTTAGCTGCTCTTTGGTAGCCTCAGCTTTCCAGCTGGAGGCACTTTTGGGGACTCAGCCAGAGTGGCTACAGCAGCCACTCATGATGTCACCAGCAAGATCACAATTCAGGGACACCTTGGCATGGGGTGTTTCCTCCTTGGTCACCTGGCTGGGTCACCCTGGTGAAGACCTGGTATGAGTAAGGGACACTACATGCTGTGGCCAGCATAGCCCTGGTCTTGCAGAGAAGGGAGGACAGAGGCTGAAAGAGAGCAGATGGGGTGACTCAGAGCCCCCCTTGAGGCCTGCAAGTTGGGGATCTTCTGTTCCTCTTCCGCCTCAGAGCACAGGAGTACCAGGCAAGATTCTAGAATTTTGCCCTTTGGGATTTTAAAAATAGGGAAGAACAGGGGTGAGCTTTTGTGGGATTCACCTCCCAGGCAGACAGACATGCGGCAGGCAGCCCCTCTCACCCGGCAGGGTGGTGATGGCTTGGTCTGGCCTCAGCGTGCTTCCAATCTCTCTCAGCCCTCACCGTAGCCTCCCTCATGTCCAGTCACCAGACCAGCTGCCCCACCTGGGCACAACGCAGCTCCTCGTGTGAAACCTCCCCCTGCCTCATCCCTGGCTACACTTGGGTGCCAGGGACACCCACAGGGCTCAGTCTGCCCACACCATTCCCAATACCTTCCCTGGGGCAGGCAGGCAGGCAGACAGACCCCTGGCTTCATTTCTCCCCTTGCCTCTGCTGGGATCGTTTTTTTCAGGCCTCGCCTGGCAACTTCCCTCCCCATGCCAAGGCTCCGAGGTGATGTGACCACATCTAGGAGGCGAGCCCCACTTGGACGTTATGGGACCTTACAGCAGGGCACAAGCCAAGGGGCCTGAGGCACCGGGTGCTTCCGACGGGGCCCGAGGGCCGTCTGACCTTTCCGGCCACGGGGCAGCGGTTGCGTGAGCAGGAACAATCGTCCCAGTGTGCAAGGCACAAGTGGCCTTTTCTTCCTCACCGGGCCGGCGTACACAGCTCCCAGCCTGGCTTCCCTTGAACAAACATATTTATTGTGGCCGCCACCAGGGGCCTCGCCTTGCAGCCGGAGCCTGGGGGCCTCTGTCCCACCCACTGGGGCCCAGAGAGGGGACCCCTGCCCTAGTGGGCTCCCCTGCCAGGCCCCCTTCTCCATAGTGCCGAGGCCGAGGTGGCTCCAGTCCCACACACTGCTGTGGGGCCTGCAGACTCAGGGCTCCTGCTGGGAGCCTGTGACCACCCACAGGCACTAGGCCAGCCAGGTGCCCAGGAGGAGTGGCCTCAGCAGCCACACCTGCCCAACCCCTAACCCCCTGGGGGTTTCAGTCTCCTCCTCTGTAAAACAGGCATCACCCAGCCTCACACATCTTCCAAGTCACTCAGCACAGCGCTCACCTCTCAGTCCCAGGGCTCAGGAGGAGCGCCCTGATTCCAGCAGGCCTCTGTTTCTCCTCTTGTGTCTAGAGGGCAAGGGTTCCTGTAGGGCTGACCCCACTCAGGCTCTCAGCCAGGCTCAGCCTTCCATGTTCTCCTCCTTCCACCCACTTCCCCACGCATCTTCCACTCCCCTTATTTTGGTTGCAAAAGTATGGGCCAGAGGACAGGACTCCAAAGAGCACCAATGTACCTGAGCTTAGCCAGTAGCTCCTTCAGAGGACAGACCTTTGGAAAAGGGACGGGACCAGGTGCAGGCAGCCCTTACGGAGAGAACTAGGGGTAGACATGCTGCTGGCTTCTCCTTTGATCTACAGCAAAGACACCAGCCACCAGGCACAGAGTAGGTAGGTGGTGAGGGTCACGATGCCAGATGCAGATGTCTAGGCCTGATCTTTCTCTGTCTCTTGCTTCAGGGCCTTCATAGGTGCTGCTCCTGCTGCCCAGCATGCCCCTCCAAGACTCACGTACAGATATGTACTCCTTTTTCCCTGACTAGGTCTTGTTTCATCTTCAGGCCTCAGGAATGGTCCCTTCTCCTGAGAATCTCTGGGGACCAGTCACATGTTCCAAATTAGGACCACTCTGTGGTTCTCCTGGCCTGGCCTGGACCTTCTAGCATTCTGCCCGCTAATCAATTGCACATACTGTCTCAAGTCTCTTTCTCCAAGAGCTGGAAAGTCAGGGCCCTCAGGTGGTTTGAGGGCTGCTGCTCTGGCTCAGGGGTGCATGTGAGTGGGAGGGGGCTTATAAACATTTGAGGAATGAATGAATAATCCAGTGAATGAGTGGAAAATCACACAGGCCAGAGGCAAAGTTGTGCAAAGAGGGGCCTGCTCAGCGTGTCTGAGACTTTGGACTTTACCCAAGGCAGTAGGGGGCATTGAGGCTGAAGCGAGGGTCACAGCATCAGATGAGTGACCTTCACAAGCCCTGCCAGCCACCACACATGGAGGGAGGACACAGCCTTCAGCAACTTGTGCCCTGGAAGAGCTGAGATGGGTAGGCGGCTTGCTCAGGCTACTCGATAGGTAGAGAGTGCAAGACCCCAGAGAGAAGAAATGAGCCTTAGGGGTAGTTTCCTTAACACCAGTCTGGTACTCATTGGGGTGGTTATTCTGGGAGCTGCTGCATGGGCAGGAACAGGAGCATTTCTCTGCCATAAACAACAGGTCCTCAGAATAAGCTTTGTGCTTCTCCAGCCTCAGTTTCCCCCTCTGTGGAATAGGGTAGGGATAGCAGTGCCTGCTGGAGCTTGTCTGTGGCTTTCCACAGTGGGACTATCAGAAGCCTCTAGGGCAGCCGCATGAGCCGGTGTGACACGCACGTGTACCTACAAGCAGCCATGTGGCCAAGCCTGTGTGACACAGGCCTGCCCTGATCCCATGGGGTAGGTACCCCAAACAGCTCACTAATGCAAGTCACATGTGCCCAAGAAGTCTCATCTTGTCATCACCTGTACTGTGGCTGTCAGCACACATCTGGCTTAAATTGAACTTCCCAATAAAATGTGCGAAATCTGACAGCCACACTCAGAGTGACACAGAGGGACTGTGTGTGAGAGTTCAAGAAGGAGGCCGCTAAATTTCCCTCCTTAGGATGGCCACCTTCTCGAGAAGGCCCTTGCCCCATAGCCCTAATAGAGGGAGTCTCCCAGAGCCCTGGAACACAGAGAGGACAGACGTACAGAGTGAAAACCAAGGTGGACAGTGGCCATCCCTCCTGCCTCCCTCCCTGGAACCTATGTGACACTACCACCTTCCCTCCAAGCCCAGCCTGCAGTCGCCCCTGGATCAGGAGGCTGACATGACATCCCACTGCAGCCAGTCATGTCCTAAAGTGCCAACCCTTCACCTGCCTGCCCGTGTCCTACAGGCATCCTTCCTATCCACCTTTTGGTTGGCACGCATGTGACAAGGACCTGCAGGAACTGGGGCTGTGGAGTTTCCTGAGGCAGTTATGCCCATACACTACAGCTGGTGGTTTCAACAGCAGATGGTCATTGTCCTGTGTTCCGAGGCTAGAAGTCTGAGATCAAGGTCTCCCAGGGCTAGATCCTCCTCAAGCCTTTTTCCTTGACTTGCAGGTGGCATCTTCTCCGTGTGTCCTCATCTGATCCTCTGTGTCCTAATCTCCTCTTCTTATAAGGACCTCAGTCATTCAGATTAGACTCTTCCCTAGTGACATCATGATAATGTGATTACCTCTTCTAAGACCCATCTCCCAGTACAGTCCCATTCTGAGGCAGGGTTGAATGGGTGGGATGAGGTACCTGTCCCTCCCATGTGTCTGCCTCAACTCCCTTTCCTGGACAGGAGGACTTCTTGCCCTGCTGTGATGCAGGTATGGGAAGTTGCCTGGGTCTGGGGCCGTGTGGATGCCTGAGATGCCAAGTAAGGGGTGGATTTTGAGATAGAACCCAACCGTCCTGCCACCCTCAGGCCCACCCAGTGTCCCCAAATCTAAAGGAAGCCCCCTGACCACCGCAATCCTGGGAGATATTAGGATCAGGACAAGTCTAGACTCCAATCTAAGGTGTGGCAACCACATGGGATTGAGGATGATGGGGTCTGAGTGAGATCTAAGCGTGTGAAGTTGAAAACTGGGAGCAGCAGGACCTAGAAATATTTGGCTTGTACCTGTCTGAGGCCTAGAGATCCCATGTCCTAGATGGCCCAGATTTTAGACCTGTGAGCCCTGGAGCTCAGCACATCAGGAGTCCATGGAAACTGGACTTGGGCTCTGTCTGGGTCTCCATGAGACTTATGATTTGTTGGTGAGCAGAGGCTCTCCTAGACTGGATGAGTGGGGCCTTGGAGTGAGGACTTGGTCAAGATGACACTCAAGGACTCCATAGCACATAGCTCAGAACCCCCAGCACAGGTAGAATGTTGGAGTCCAGTCAGCCTCAGGCTATTCCAGAAGCTTCAGCTGAGGGTGGCCAACTCCCTTGGCCAAGTTTCCGTAGTTGGGACCTCGATGTCCCAGGAAGAGGAGTTGGAGATTCCATGTCCCATCAGTGGGATCCAGAAAGAATTCCTAGAGAGGAGGGGATCCCATTGGGCCAAGGCTATGGATTATGCAGGACTCCAACAGAAATGGGACTAGGGAGGAGCTGATTCCACAGGAGCAGCAGGGGTTGGGTCTTAGAACCACCTGGACCTGCTTCTCAGGGCACAGGGGATGGGGCAAGGTGGTAAAGGATGAGGTGGGGAGTTGGGAGAAGGTACACACTGCAACAGAGGTCATTTCCTGCCTGGTCACCTCTCTGTCCCGGGGATCTACTTTCCTGGGAGTAGATCCAGGAGCCCGTTGGAAGCCTGTGAAGTGAAAGAGTTAATTCCTGGCCTCATGGGCTGGCAAACTCTGACTCACAGAGCAATAAAAAATTCCTGTGTTTTAAAAATCAGTATATTAGCTTAATTTTATAGATTTCAGAAGTGCTACTTGAAAATAAAATTCTCCTAATTATATTTATGATCCCAATGTGAATCCATTTGACTCCATTTGTGGCGAAGGCCTTTCTGTAAAATACCAGGGAAGGCCTCGTGTGGACGCAGCCCTGACAGACTATAAAGCATGGCTGGCATGTTCAAGGCCTGCAGGACTGCAGGGTCATGACAAAGTCCCTGTTAATGCAATGTCCACCGTGCCACCAAAGTGGGAGAGCACAGCAAATGGGCAGCATGTGGGAGTCAGTGAGTAAGGGGTGCAGAGCCATGGCAGGGGCAGCCAGAACAGCCTTGATGTGTTTCTGCTGTGGTCACTGTCACCACGATACTGGGCTGTCAGACTGTACAGGAGCTGGTACCAGGCATACAGTGGCTTGACACCTGCCCTGCCCCAGGGAGGTAACATTTGGGACATAGAACAGACAGTGTCCTGAGCTTCACTTAGCTCCTGTCCTGGGTATCGCCCTGGGCTTGGGTTCCAGGGGAGCAGGGCAGAAAGAATATCATAGCCCAGCCTCGACCCCTATCCCCCAAGAGCCCAGGCTGTGGTCAGGCAGGAAGTAAAGATGAACATGGGTGGGAGACAGATGGCAAAGACGGAGGGAAGGACAGGGAGGAAATAGGCCCCCAACCCATGGAAGGGGACCAGGAGGTTCTCATACAGGCTCTTGGGTTGTCAGGTGGGCAGCAGCATTGTCAGGGGGGCAGGGTAATCAGGGAGGGGCTGTCTGAGAAGGTGACATTTGTTCTAAACATGGAGACGAAAGGTCCCCTCTGTGAGAAAATGTGTGGTGAATATATCTGATGTGTCTCACACCTGCTGGGGACTGAGACTCTGACCAGAGCTGAGGTCACCCTGCCCATGCACTCCCTGTCCCTACCCGGACCAGGCCAGAGCAGAATGTGCTTGGGGCAGAAGAGGCAAAGCTACCCCTGTCTCATCCCTCAGAGTCCTGGAGTCACTGGGAGGGCACACTTTGGCCTGTGGAGCCCTAGTGCTTGGGGCTGGGGGGTATCTGATCTTCTGGGGGTCCTGCTGCTAGGTCAGGCTGTCATTCCACAGACCATGTGCTGGAGTGCCAGTGCACAGACACTGTGAAGATTGTCCTCCTGTCCACTCCAGCCTTGGCATCCCAACCTTCTACAGGAATTCAGAGCAGGCTGCCAGGTGTGCTGCAACTGGACCTGGCTCTACCACACCTGTTGCTGCAGGTGTACTCCGGGTACCAGTGGACAGGTGGGCAGGCACGTTGTAGCCTGTCACTCATTAGCTGGAGCCCCCAGTACCTGTGGCATAGTGGAGGCTGGGAATCCACAGAGGACATCCCAGTCCAGCTGCTCCATGAAGCTCTGAGCCGGTCCTGCCTTCCCTGCCTTCCCTGCCTCCTCTGTGTCCCTTAAGATGAGACAGCACTAGTCTCCTGGAGTGACCCGAACATGTGCCTCACACCTGGCCCAGGCTGACATCCACGACACTTAGCAGTCAATCACAGCCAGGCTCCACCCCAAGCTGGCTTAGCTTGTGCAGTGCCCATCGGTGATACCCAGCTTCCATGTGAGGCACAGATGGCCCAATGGAGGCTCCTTCAGGACAATGGTGGGTCCAAGGTCACCCAAGGTCATGTGGTGATGAAAGGACTCAAACCTAGGGATTCTTGCTCCCAGCACGAGTTCCTCCCACCTGTCCTTGCTTCACTGCCATTTAGATTCAGAACTTATCAAAAGTCCTTTCTCTTCTGCGCCCATAAGCAAGATAGACATAAGATGACCGTTGTTCTAATTAAGCAAAAAGGGATGCTATACGAGGCAACTCCCCTCTGATTGAATGCTGCCATTTCACTCTGGAGGTGTGAGGACCTCATCTCAAACCAGGAGAGACAACAGTGCCCTGAGCTGTTGGGCAAGGGCTGGTTCTCACTTGACCTGGGCACCACAACCCAAGCCCCTGGTGCTCCTCTAAATCAGCAAATCCACCAGTCCCCAGGAGAAGCTGACACTTGCCAGCCAGCCTTTAGGATCCCCTGGGGAAATGAAGTAGAAGCGTGTCACAGAGCTTTGGGGCCAGCAGGGTGGAGGTCCTGCCACCCTGCGAATTGCTGGCTCTGTTTACCTGGTGTGCTTACTTGGTCAATACCAGCCAGATGGACAGAGAGAGATAGAATGGACAAACTTTCAGAACCTCTCCTGGGGATGTGGCTGAAAGAATCTGGCCACTGTGGATCAGCTCGAAAGGCCTCCCCAAAGCACTTGGGTGAGGAGGCCGAGAGGTGTGGCCCAGAGTTGGAGACAGACCAGGTTCAGCATGAAGCTCCAGGGCAGGGAGGCTGGCCAGGGACAGTGAAAGGGGAGTAACAATTGCAACTCTGGTTTTCTTGAAAGCCATGAAAACCTCTAGGATGATTTTTTTCTCCCCTCTGAGAGATGGGCCCCAGGTGACCCCCAGAGATAGTACGTGGGGAAGGCCCCTCAGGAGTGGCAGAAACAAGGTCGGAGGACAAGGAGAGTAAAATTTTGTCCCTCGGCCCAGATGGGGGAAACTTTACCAAATTAATAAGATTTACTTTTATTATGTATATTTGACAACTATCTTCCACTTAAAGTCACTTATTCTGGCTTTCTGAGTACATTCAGATAAGGAAGTGGTGACTAAGGAACAACATAAGCAAACAGTGGTACAGGTGTTTAAAGATAGGGACTGAGTGACAGATGTGGGTAAGGAACCTTGGTTTGGTTTTGCCCTGAGAGACCGTGCATGTGGATGCTGAAGCCCTTCCCAGCAGGACCTGGACTTGTGTGGTTGGACACAGTACATGAGGTCCTCGGCTCTGATGGGAGGTCACTTGAATGTTTCCTGTAGCTGCTGTAACAAATCACCATTTTGGTGGCTTAAAGCAGTGCAGATGTTATCATGCTACAATCTTGGACGTCAGAACAGAGCTCACTGGGTTAAAGTCAAAGTGTTTATGGACTGATTCCTTTAGGAGACCACAGCATTCCCCACCTTATGGCCCTTTCCTCTACCAGCAGGGGCAGGATGGTCAGTGAGGTCCTCACTTGGACACATCTCTGACTCTGACCCCTCCTGACTCTTTCCTGCAAAAGGTCTTGTGGCCACACAGAGCTACCCAGATAGTCCAAGGCTCACCCAGGCTCAAAACCAGCTGCTTAGCCACCTACATTCCATGTAGCCATGGAACCTGGTGTATCTCAGGGCCTCCTGCACTGGACAGAGGGGAGGGCAAATAGTGGGTTTGGCCCACTCTACCACTGAGGAGCTGTGTGGCCCTGGTGGGTGACCTCAGTGGTCTGTCTTGCTGGAGTGGTAATGAGCAGGGCCAGTTGACCCCAGAGATATTCACTCTTTCCTTTGTCTTACTGTCCAGCCCATGAGGCCCCATAGGTCAGCACAAGAGTGGGTGGTACATGCCCAGTGTGACCCCATTCACTTCTGGCACCTGTCCCCTGTGCCCCTGTCTCCTCCACCTGCAGTCCATCTTCTGTCTGGTCCCTGCTTTACTGGCTTTTCTCCCTTCAGTCCAGGTCTGAGCTACATCTGGGTCTCAGTCCTCCTGCCTGTCAGCCCCCTCTGTTACTGTGGAATGTTCTGAACATTCCACCCCCACCTGCCACCCTTATCACCCATCACTGTGAGAGAAACAGACTGGAGAAGCCAGGCCCAGACACAAGGACATTCAGATTCCTCGCAGGGCCATCTATGGATGCATGGACAGCCCTCCCAAGGCCCCTCAGCGGTGGCTTTTTCCATTCCCCTTCTCAGAAAGGCCCAGTCTCTTCTCCTGGTGGAGGCCTCTGGCAGGGAAGGTGGGGTGGACACCATCTGCAGAGCCCCAGGGCCCCCCAGTAACAGCCCTCCTATCTCCCTGCCCCAGGGCTGCTGATCCTGGCCACTCTGTAACCTCCCAGAACTCTTGGCTGTCATGTTTGTGAGTCATCGTTGGCTGTTTAACCTGTTTGAGGCGCTCAACTGGGCGCTGTGACATTGTTAGATTTTTCCACATTAAAATGCGTAAGGAAGAAAAGGGTTGGGGGTAGAAAAAACTTAGTTATAGAGTGCTTGCCTAGCATGCACAAGGTCCTGGGTTCGATCCCACCATTGCAAAGAAAGAAAGAGAAAGAAAGAGAGAAAGAAAAAGAGAAAGAAAGAGAGAAAGAAAGATTGATTAAATACTGAAAGAAACAGTCTTTGCCCTGCGCTGCTTTTGAGGTGGGCAGAAGCTTTGCTATAATGACCATCCCTCTTCCCTGCCCACAGCAGGTGGCTCAGAGGGTAGCAGTGTGACTGAAGCCTTAAGTGGTGGTGGCTGGAATCAGACCCTGGGAGACAGACAGATCCATTCAGGATGGGAGCTGCTCTGTGCCCCAGCTCAGGTATATCAGACATGATGAGAGGTGGCAGATAGCCTCTCCCTTGGGCACTGTGGCCATCTGGCCCTTGCCCCCTGATACTGAAGTGAGGAGTTTCATATTTAACACCTAACAGTGCTGCCTCTGGGACAGACTGGTTTGTGTACTGGTCAGGGGTCCTGGGTTCTCTCAGTCCTTTCTTGGGGCAGCTTGTGCTTCACAGCTGATCAACCAGAGGCAGAAATGCATGGTAGGGGGAGATGGGGGAGGGGATATGTGCAGCAAGTATAGGTGTGGGAGACTCAGGGCAGGGGAAGTGCGTGGCAGGGAAGCATCTGCTAATTAGGTTTCCTGGGGCTAAGGATGTTTGTGCCTGTCCAGGCTCTGTCTGTTGAATCCCCTGGAGCTCTGGAAACAAGAGTCTCCAAGCACAGGAGGCCCTGCACTCCACAGTGCATTGAGCACCACAGCACACCAGCAGCAATGCCCAGGGCCAGCTGGGGCCTCCTCTGCATGGCTACTGAGCAAATATGGGTCAAACAAAGCAACCCACTGTGCAGAGACCCGGTGTGAACAAGCAGACCCTCAGGAAGCCCAGTGCCATGAGCCCTCTGGGTCTGGATGTAGAGGAGCCCAGCAAGACTGGACCAAGAACGACATTGATGTCCACTGCCACCAGACAGGCTACCAGGGGTTTTGGATGGTTGATTTCTTTTCTCAAAGCAAAGAGAATTGCTGTTTGCCTAAACTCCTCATGAATTTTCATATTTTAGGTTTCTTTATGAAGACAGTTAACCCAAGTAATCTTCAATACATATGAAAACAGGCAAGTCACACCGGGTACACCTGAGCCAGGGCAGGGACCTCTTGACTGTTATGAGATCAACTGGGGTGATGCATGGGCCATTGGGGATGGCCTGGGTTGTCCTCAGGCCTCCCTCCCCTCCTTGAGGACTGATTTTCATCTTTAGATATCTTCCAGCCCCAGGATCCTGTCTCCTCCTGTGGTGGTCTGAGGTATGACTGGGCATTTTTCTGTACCTTTCAGTAGTCAAACCCCTTTCTTGTGAGCCCTGGCTCAGGTGTCAGAGAAAAGCTCCCATTTACCTCTCACTCATCAGCTTCAGGGTTGGTAGAAGCCCAACTTCTACCTTAGACTCAGGCCCCGAGATGTCAGAGCCTTAGCTGGCTGTCATTCTTCCTGTGGCCTACCTTCCCGCTTCCCTACTGTGCTCAATAATCACGGCCCCACAGGGGACTGTGTCCCCCCCAGAGAAGAGCAGTCCTACTCTGCCTCCTTTGCTGGACTCCATGAGTCTATGCAGCTGGACCCCAGGGCTGTACATCTGTCAACGGTACCCCATCCTCCATATCTACCCACAAGCTCTCTTCTGGTACCCACAGGCTGCCCAGTGCCCTCCCAGGAAGTGGCTGGCACATTCTAAGCACATCCCAGCTATTTCATTTTCTTTTGTGACCTAGACACACATACAATGTACTGTCATATTTCCCATTCTGATTTATCCTAGTCTTTTTAAGATAGCCTTCATGGTCTTACTAAATATATTGTGTGGTTGCTCTTTGCCTTACGACGGAGTCATGACCCAGTAAACCCATCAAGTTGAAAATACCGTAGGTCAAATACATTTGATCCACATCGCCTACTGAATGTCACAGCTCAGTCACACAGCACATTGTGATGCTGGTGGCTTCCCTTGGAATTTCAGGGCTGACTGGAAGCTGTCACCCCCACTCCTGCCCAACATCATTGGAGAGTATAGTACCAGCACTAGTTGAGGAAAAGATTCGCATGCAACATTCAAGGGACAGTTCTACTAAAGATGTATCACTTTTGTGCCAGTGTAAAGTTGAAAACTCATACGCTGAACAACTGAAAATCAGGGACTGTCTGTAGAATATAATACAGGGGAAAATATATAGTGCAATAGTATGGAAATTATCATTTGAATCAATTTCTGTTCCTCCCCCGCCAACCTCTGCCACCTAACCTGCCCCTGGTGCGTGGCAGTGAGCAGGTGGGTTAGTTGACTGCACAGAGAAAGGTGTCAGATTTCTGTGAAAATAGAATTGGCAATCTGGGGATGATGCCATCTAGGCGAGCTGGGGTCAAATGGCTGAAAAGACAGAAAAAACACTGTAAGATTGTAGAAGAACGAATTTAGTCTCGGGTTGTCCCACAAGCACCTTTAGTTCTTTTTCCACTCAGAAAAGAAACCTGAAATTTAAGGATGGTGCCCTGATACGCATGTGGGACTATGGGTATTTCATCTTCCTCCTAGCCATCCACCCATCAGTGTTTCCCGGGCCCCACAATGTGCTCGGCACTGTACAAGGCCCTGGAGATACGGGGATTGAAGAGATAAGATTCCTATCCAACAGAGCTTAAGATCTTGCGGAGAAGATGATAGGGAACAGGAAACCCATAAAGAGAAGTGAGTTGTGGCCGGGACTCTAAAGTCAGGAGAAGGACACCCAGGAAGGAGCATAGCCTCTGCTGCCAACAAGTAAGTCCTTCCTTAGTGTGTGCTGTTTGGAGATATCTTCCTATATTTCATTCTCTCAGATGGGTAACTTCATCCTTTGTCGGTTAGGTCTTTAATCGTCTGTGCTATGCTTTGGTAAGAATCCAGATTCCTCTTCCTCAATGGAGTAACTGCATTTCCCCACTTGCCTCAGAAACCTTTAGCCCTCTCCATAGTGGTTGACAGATCACCCTTGGGGTTTGCTCCTATCAGAAGTGTGAGGGCTTTCTCTTTGCAACGGAGTCTGTCAGCCCCTATGCCCCAACCAATGCTGGCAGCTCCAGCATGGCAATGGGTTCCAGTGCCTGGAAAAGCCATACTGGGCCCCAACCCATTTAATCTCCCTTTAGTTATCTGTGTAGGATTTGTATTCTCCTGTAGCAACCTTAGCAATAAGTTTATTGAGTTTCTTTGAAAAATTTGACTGGAGCTCTGCCTGGCATTGGATTGACTTTACTAAGTGAATTTGGGGCAAACCAGAATCTGTACTATTATACCAACTCAGCCGAGAGCTAGCCTCCTAGCTCGAGTCAGGTCACCTTCATGGTCCTCTGGGTAGTTTCTACTATTTCTGGATGATGTATCTTTTCAAAATGCAGCTGTTCCAGAACCTGTTTTGCCTAGGAGTTGATTGCTGGTGTAAGGAAATGCTGCAGGTTTGGGTGGGCTGACCTTGAATACATTTGTTGCTGGGCTTTTTATCAGTTGTAGCAATTACACTGCTGATGTTCTCAATGGATGAGCGTTTCAGCTATAAATAATGACAGTTGTATCTTTTCTCCCCATCCTCACACCGGTTGATTCTTTTTCCCTTGCCTGGAATAGGTCTCCAGGATATGTCAATACTGTGGGAACTCGGGCATCCTTGTCTTATCGAACTCCTAGTGAAAATGCCATTGAAGTCTCTTCAATCAGTCGCTTAGTTCTTCTAGAATTTGGACTATAATTGTTGCCAAGTTAAGGAAGTTTCTTATCCTTATTTTTAAAGATTTGATTTTTACTATAAGAAATAAAAAGTGCTTATCAAATGCTCTCTGTACTAACTGAAATGATTACGTAAATTTGCCCTTGATGTAAAAGTTGCCCTCACAGACTAATGAATCATCTTTACTTTCTTGAGATAAATCCTGATTTATTTTTCTATTCTTTCATTCTCTCTCTCTCTCTCTTCTTTTTATACATTGTTGAGTTTGGTTGGGTAATATTTTATTTGAGATTTTTGCCTCTATGTTTATAAGTGAAACAAGCTCGTTGTTCTATTTTCTTATATTTTCTTTGTATGGATTCAGAATAAAATTCACCAGCTTTTTACAATGACCTGGACATTTCAAGCAGCTTATTCCCACCTGGCCTTACCTGACCACATACCACCCAAGATCAGCATGGTCCTGTTGTTATTCTTTTTCCATTTTCTGGAGCCACACAGACATTTTATAAAACTTTGGTAGAGTTCCCCTATAAAGCTATTCAGGCCTGAGCTTTTCGTAGGAGCCTCTAATTATATTTGAATTTCTTAAATATTTATCTATTTAAGTTCTTGATTTCTTCTGGCATCAAGTTTGACATTTTATCTAGTGCTAGGAGTTTATCCATTTTATCAAGATGATTAGCTCATAGATACCATGATGCTCATGCTTTATCCTTTTGGTAGTTCCTGTCACCTCTTCCCTCATCCCATCGACACATGCATGGGTGTTTTCCATCCAACTACAAACAGGATGCACTGTACTGACCCTCTTTACAGAGCAGATTCAGACCTCTGTCTACTTTATTCCTCTTTGCCAAGGGTTGTAAACCATGATCTGCCATCTATTTTGTATGTGCCATGAACTAACAATGGCTTTAAATTTTAAACAGTTTTAAAAAATGAAAAGACACTTGAAATTTGCGTGAAATTCACAGGTAGGTTGGTTGTACTAGCACACAGCTGGGGCTCAAACCATAAAGGCAGAGTCAAGCCTTTGCCTGCCCAACAAATGAATCCACACTGTGGTTAAAATTCCACATTCTGGTATTTAAGCCTCCATCTGGTCCAGCCGTGCTATTGGCATTTCTCGCCTCCTCTGACCCATCTCTCACCTGTCCCTTCCTGGCCCTCTTCATCTTGGAATGTGTTCTGTTCAGTGGGTTTCCAGCTGACTTTGTCTACCCCTCAGCCTTGCTTGTTTCTGAGTGCCTACAGCCTGCCCTGCAGCCCATGGACAGCCAGCTTTGAGGCATGCGTTTGCACTCGATGCATGCTCAGCCTGAAGGCCCTCACTGTCTCTCACAGTCTATTCCTACCTGACCACGTGCCACCTGAGCTCGTGACGGTCCTGCTGTAGAGGCCAGGCCAAGGCAATGGCGACTACCTTGCAGAGTAGGTGGCAGATGCCAGGGGAGGTTAGGAACCAGCCAGAGTCACAGGTGTGTTAGAAAAATTTAAGACTCTATCCAGGGCTAGTGATTCATGCCTTTCCCTGGGCGAGACAGAGTCAGCGGCTCCATGGATATCATACCCATGGGGAACCAGGAGGTTGTGGCCACAGAGCTCCGTGGAGCCCAGGAGGCATCAGTGTGACCACAGTCCCTGCTTCAGCCCCTGAATTTCTTGCTTTGTGCGACTTCTGTCTTTAGGTGCAGGGTTTGAGGAGACCCCGGAGACCCACTGTTTTGACCCCTTCTACCCAGCAGGCCTGAGTGCTGCTTCTAACATGCTGTGGGAATTTGTAACAGTGCCACCTGCTCCATGACGGTGTCTCTGCCGAAGGCACCCTATGTGCGGGCATCTGGGAGGAGTGGGACCATAGCAAGGCTCTTATTCCTCTACAAGCCTCTTATCTCTCACCACCACAGTTTTCTGTCTATTTTAAATAAACAATGTGTTTTAGAACAACTTTAGAATTACAACATTGTTACAGAAGGTTGTATGGAGGGTTGTGACATGTCCTCGCCTGGTACTGTATGACTGTTATTAATATTACATGTTAGTGCATGTTTGTCTCTACTGGAAACAATAGCGGCATGCTATGGGTCATTGAAGTCCATTCTTTCCTGTCCTCCTATCTCCAGCCCCATCTAGGATCCCACCTAGCATGTGGCCCTGAGGTTCCTCTTAGCTGTGACAGTTTCTCACTCTGCCCAGGCAGTTTTGAAGGTGAGGACCCCTGAGTTGGGATTTGTCTGGAGTTTTTCTCGGTGTTAGATTAGGGTTGTGGGTTTGGAGAGTAAGACTGGAGGTCAAGTACCCTTCTTATCACCTCCCATCAAGGTCCCCATTGTCACCACGACTCATCACTGTGACCTTTCCCTGATATCCTAGCGAAGGGGATTGTCAGGTTTCTCAACCGTGAAGTTACTCTTTTCTTCCTTTCCAAATTGCCATTCTAGAACCCACCAGGGTTTGGCCCTGGGCCCTGGAGAGATCCTGGGATGTTGGTCACTCTGTTGACCCTGTGGGCCCCATTGAGGGCAGTTCAGGAAGGGACCCCCTGAGAATAGGGTCTGGCTCCGCCTGGATCAAAGCCTCAGCTCCTATTCCCCAGGGATGGGGGGCTGAACAGGCAGACGGGGAACAGGCCATTGCCCCAGGCAGGCGTGGGAATCTACACATGGCCCCTTCTCAAAGGCGGGTGCTGTCTCTGGGCCCCCGCGGGGCTCAGGGGCCTCTCTCATTGGGCACATCCGCGCCCAGCCTGGCCCATGGTGGAAATGCAAATCTAATTAGTCTGGCATGGAGCCCGTCTTAAAAGTATTAACAGAGCCTTAAACTGTGCTGTTGGATGGGGATGAAGAAACGCCTTAGAAAGAAATTACCGGATGGTGACAAAGCCCAATTTATTAGTCTTCTCCAATGGGGACCATGCAAAGGACATTAATTACTTTAATGGGACTTATTTTGCTTCGTTGCCCAAAGTAATTGGTTTATTAACCTCTCCTTCCCTCGAAGGAGGGAGAGGTGGGGGGCCGGGTGGTGGCCCTGGGAGGGCCTTGTCCAGCACTAAGTCCCTCTGCCTGGCAGGTGGCCCTGCACCCCAAGGTGACCAGAACTCTGTCCCTGCCAGGTGAGCTGGAGCTGCCCGGGTGTCCACTGGGTGCCAGGAGCTGGGAATGCAGCCATGAGAAAAGCAGGGTTTTCAAGAAACACACTGTCCCCTGAAGGCCACAGGTCCCTAAGGAAAAGAAGCATAGCTTTCAGGGAGGTGAGCATGTCAGACAAGCTTTCCACAGAAAGGCTAGGGTCTGGGAGGGTGGAACAGGCAGAAGGACACAGAGGAAGGGGAGTTGAGGGCAGAGAGAGTGGAGCACCCAGTTCCAGGTGGAGGATCTTGGTGTTGGTGTGTCCAGTGCAGAGGGAAGGCCCTGAGGAAGAGGCATGCAGGTAAAGTGGCCAGGCCTGGACAGCTGGCTTCCTTAGCCTTCACAAATGAGGAGCAATAGCATTCTCATTTCAAAACCGTCCTTCGGCTTGGTGCAAGACATTCTGGAATCAGACCATGCATTGGCTGCCTCACCACCACAACAGAAGAACACTCCAGGAAGGCGCTCAGGTCCTGGGCATTTAAAACAATATCTGATCTGCAGAAATGCATGTTACACCCATACTCTACCCACAGGGAAGGGTAGGGCCAGAGGCCGGGCAGGAGGCCAGCTCTTCCCTCCTGGACATGGGCCCCAGGGAGGGCAAGAACCTCACCTGCATCCCTGGCTCCCCAGGGCAAGGCTTCCTTGTGACTTCAGATCTTGAGTGGCAGACAAGTAAGTCCCTCCTCAGGAGCTCAGGATGGGGGTCAACCATGAGAATCACAGGCCTATGATGCATCACTTGTCCCAGCCAGGGGCTGTGTGTGTTGGGACAGTGGTCTAGGGTCAAGAAGTCTTCCTGGACTGCATGGCATTGGACCCCATTGAATGAAATGCCCAGCTCCTATCCCTTCACTAGAACCTTGGACTGACCAGGTGGAGGTCCCAGGTGGAACCAGCCAAAGACAGCCAGGCAGTGGTGCTGGACTAGCACCTACCTGGAATGTGTGGGAGCCCATCAGCCTGGGACGTGGGTCTCAGAGGTTACCCAGAGCCCACAGTGGGATCCCACACAAGGCTTGGCCCAGTCATAAAGCCCACTGTCTGCCTGCTCCTCTCTCCCTGCCTCAGGGCCATCTGTACATGGGAGGGGCGTGCTAGGTCCTGTTTGACATCACTAAGTTTGGGGACAGTGATCTGGCCAGAGGAGTGGCACCTCACTCTTGTGGGAACTGGGGCAACCCTGCCCCACCCCAGGAGCACCTCCTCTTCTCTCTGAAATTGTTACCTCGTCCTAGGTATAACCAGAGACTCAAGGAGAGCTCTTGACCCACTGTATCTCATCAGACTTGGGCTATTGGGGTGGGGGTGGCAAGGTGATGGGTGCAGGCTGTGCCAAGAAAGCCTGTTGGAATTCTTAGTGTGAAAAGTGCTTAGGAAACCAGCATCACATGGGCTTGATATGGAGCCTGTCCCACCAATCCCCTATAGGAAGGACTGCCCACTGTTTCCAGAGCTGTATCAGAATTGGCCAGTCCAGGCTGGAAGAGGGTGCATATCTGCAAGGGACGTGAGGCCAAGAGCGAAGACTCAGGGAAAGAGATGTTATGGAGGCCTGACTGGGAGACACATGAGTATGACGGTGGGAGCAGCTAGCACAATGCCCCCAAAATCAGCTCTGGCTGCTGATGGGGGCCCTGAAATGAGCTGCTCTGCCTCATCCAGGCTGTATGACTGTGGGCAAGTGGTTAAGCATCTCTGGGCCTCACTGTCCTTATTTGTTTTGATTTTGGTTTTGGTTTTGGTACCAGGGATCGAACTCACAACCTCGCACTTGCCAGACAGGTTCTTGTGCCGCTGAGCTAAATCCCTGACCTCGGTGTCCTTATTTATAAAGTAGGGATGACGTGGTTTGAAAGCACAGAGGCTGGAACACAGTGGTGCCAGGGAAACATGTTGTACAAACTGTGAAAACAGGCAAAGGGGGAAGGGAAGTGACCAACCAAGAGGTCAGGAGGGGCCTCAGGCCTGGGGTTGTTTTGCTGGAGCTTGACAAGGCGCTGGGGAAGGACTTGCAGGACTCTTACCTGAGGCCAAGTGAACCCAGGGTCTAGGGCAGTGCCTACGGAAGTTGAAGAATGCTGCATATCCTAGGGAAACACAGGCCTGAATTAGGATGGAGCTCTCAGCCAGGGTCAACTGTGGGAGCTGGAGGTATAGTCAAGGGCTTGTGGATGGCTACAGGTTAGTAAACCCATCAGGGGAGAACGACAGGTACCAGGACACCTAAGGAAGTATCCAGAAGGAGCTTGTGCTGAGTCTCACTCTCAGTGCTCATGGCAGGAACCCCAGTAGCTTTCTGTCTCACACAGAAGACTAGAAAGGGAATCTAGGGTTTCGTGAGTCCCACACAAGCTTGGAGTGCCCTGCCATGTGCCCTGTGGCACTGTCGGGTCCCTCCTCCTAATTTGTACAGTAAGGATGACATGACAGCAGGGAAGCTGTTGAAGCAGTATCCTGGCAGCTCCCCACATCTTGTATGGAACCCCCCATTTTACCTCTGCATCCTTTCTTCTGCTGCCTGTAGCCCCAGTGGAGAAGCCCCAGCTGGGACCAGGTTGCTTTATAATTCATAAGGCTTTTGGAAGGAAATGCTCGCAAATCACTTTTCTAGACGAAGACCAGTAAGAAGCCCATGTAATTCTTCTTAGACATTAGGGGTTTTCTCTCCCTTGTTTTAATCAACAACTTCCCAATAAGTCATTTCAGTAAGGCCATTACTGATGGCTCGTAATCTCCTGGGGCTGCCTAGCGAAATGGGATCTCTTGGCTCCTTCGCTGAAAACACTTTTCTTGTTTTCTTTCTCCGGCGTGCTGGAAGCCAGCCAACTCGCCAGTTCCATTAAGTTAATGAGGGCTGACAGCCTGCAGCAAGCGTCCTCATAATCTCCCCAGGACTTAAATGGGGTCCTCCCCAGCTCCTGCTGACACCCCAACTTCACTGGCTCTTTACCTCTGTCTTTGAGCCAGCCCTGCTGGAGACAAAGCCAGGACAAAGATGTATTTCTTTGCCCATTCCTCACTAGAAGCTCTGCAAAGGCTACCGCAGACATTCAAGTAGTCTGCCCAATTTGAGCACCCACACCGCCCACACCTCTGTAGGACTGAAGCCCAGCTACGGTGATTTCTTGGGAGCTTGGAGCTGCCGGGGCATATCTGGCTGTCCTCAACCCCCTGAGTCTATCTCCTTGACAGGAGGAAAACTACCTTCCTATACTCTTTTCTTTCTGGTTTCTTTTGGGGGCCCTCCAGAAGTCAAGGAATTTGCCAGAACCAGCTGAGGCTCCACGTGGAAATTAGTTTAGGGTCCTTTTGTGCCCTGCCTAAGTTCATTTCTGTATGAAGCATCTCCCATTTCAAAGGGAGCTCTGGATCTTTAAAAGGAAATGGACAGCACATTGCAGGGAAGTCTGAATCCTGGCAGGGATCTGTACAGGCAAAGGAGGGGAGGACCAAGCAGATAGCCACAGCAGGCGCCCGTCCTATGTCCCACCCCAAGCACCCCTTCCCCTGATATGAGCAGCTGAGCTGCATGGGTGTAGAGGACCTGGAAGGGACTGGAGACTTGCTTCAAACCTTATAGTCCCAATTCCCAACCAGGCCAGCCCCTTCCAACTAGCAAAACCATCAGGGTATTTCCCCTTTCAAATGGGGCAGTGATACCTGCCTTGCAATCTGACCTTCTGAGACCAGTGACTGTCCCCTGTGAGCCCTCAGTGAGTGTCCCCATCATTATTAAATAAAAACCATTGTCTTTCTTCTATATACTGCTTGGGACAGATGGCAAACAAGGACAGGGATCAGGGAGGCCAGTGTGACCACCCCTCCAGAGAAAGGCCAACAAGTCCAGGTACTTATTCTCTCAGAGCTTAGAGTCTGTCCTACAAAATGGACCACTCATGGTACCTCCCACTCGTGTCAGTGTGAGGACAAAGCCACACTCCAGAAATGAAAGGCTCAGTTCCCAGTATGGCGTGGCCAGCTGCAGTTGATTTCATCAGAACCACAGTTATCGATAGCTTCTGGGACTCTTCTGGCAGGGACTGAGCAAAACCCCATCAGGCCAGCCAGTCACACAGGCCTTCTTCTGCAGCTCAGACAAGGGCCCCAGGCCTGCTGTGACCACCATTTCCTGCCTTACACCCTGTCCCCACTAAACCTCCCCTCCCCATGTGGCATTGGGCTCCCCACACACTCTCAAGGCCTCAGAAGTTCCTCCCTGGAACTGTCACTGAGTGACCACAGTCATTCCCCCTTGCCCTCAGTTTCACTTTCTAAGGTTTTAGTTACACGTATCAGCTGCAGTCTGAAAATATTAGATGGAAAATTCTGCAAAGGATTCTTTGGAAGGGAGGGTGTAGTCTTGGAAATTGAACCTAGGACCTTTGCACTAAGTTATATCCCAACCCCTTTTTTCTTTGTTACATGTTATTTGCTAAATCACTAAATCAGGCTTAAATTTGTGATCCTCATGCCTTATCTTCCCAGCGTGTTGGGATTACATGTATTTGCTACCATGTCTAGCTTCGTATGTTTTTAATTGCTCACTATTCTAGTAGTGTGATGAAATCCATGCTGTCCCACTCCATCCCACCCTAGGCGTGATCATCCATCTGTGTAGTATTTCCACAGTGTAGATACTACCCACCCATTAGTCACTTAGTAAGCATCCTGGGTATCAACTCTATTGTGTGGCATCCTAGTGCTTGTGTTTAACCCATAGTTTACTTAACAATGCCCCTCGAAGTGCAAAGTAGCGGTGCTGGCCGTTCAAATGTGCAGAAGAAAAACTGCAAAGAACTTCCTTTAAGTGAAAAGTTGAAAGGTCTCAATGAGGAAAGGAAAAAGTTGCACACTGAGGTTACTAAAATCTACGGGAAGAATGAATCTTCTCTTCCAAAAAGAAGCAAATATAAATTTATGTTACTTTTGTTGTCTCATTTCAGTCTGCAAAAGTTATGTTCACAGTGCGTGATAAACGTTCAGGAAGTTCAGTATGGCCTGGTTCAGGCATCCATGGAGGTCTTGGGACATGTCCCTTGTAGATAACAGGAAAGACTGCATTCATGGACTGGCTTGATGATCACCCATCTTACCAGTCAGTAGACTGGCATATTCTGGCCTGGACCTCATGCACACCACCAAGTCCAGGAAAAGTGATTTGGGGGATGTTTTCTGGAGCCTGGGCCACTCATGACTGCCCTGGGGTCTCTGCATTTTGTCTCTTCTATCCCCTTGGCTTGCCTGGCAGACAGCCTAGACTGGGCCTGCTGGTCTGCACTGGTGGTCAGGATCCTGCCACAGGAAGCCCTTCATACAGGCTTCCCCCTCTCTAACCTGCCATTCTTAGTGTCCCTAGGACTATGCTGGTAGCATGGGGTGTCACCCACCTAGGGGTTTTCTGGTGGTCAGAGGGCCACTCTGGAGAGTGAGGCTGACTCAGCCCTGTCCTCTTTCACTCCAAGGCATAACAGCCTCCATCCTAGGCCCACGGCAGAGGCCCATGGCAGGGACCCATAGACACCCATGTTGGCACCTCTCTGGGTACCTCACCTGCATGCTGCACATTCCATGAGGCCATCCAGGGCAGGGCTAGTCCTGTCCTCCTGATTCTACTGTGACTGTCCTTCATAGGAGCTCAGGACTTGAGTTGTGTTATGTCAGTTTGAGTTGACTTGAGTCAAATTGTGCTGAATTGCACTGAGTTAGTGACTGAATTAGTTTAGCTAAGTTTAATTGAGGTGATTTGGAGATTGAGCTAATTTGAGGATTTAATTGAGTTTAATTGTGGATCAGTGAGTTAACTGGGGTTGATTTGAACTAAGCTAAGTTGAGCGGGTGGACAGAATTGAGTGGCTGTCTGTCTGATCTGTGCCATGTGGCCTCTGGGGTGTCCAGCGGAACACTTTGGGTCTTAGTCCACGTGACCATCTGTAAGAAAATACCTAAGGCTGGGTAATTTATAAGAAGGAATGTATGGTTCCAGAGGCTGGAAAGTAGAGACCAGTGTGTGGGCAGATTCAGTGTCTAGTGAGGGCTCTGTCTGCTTCATAGATGACACCTGCAATGCATCCTCACCCAGCAGAAGGGCAAAGGGGTGAGGGCCAACCAGCTCCCTCAGGCTTATTTTAAAGGGCAGCAATCCACCCAAAGACCCCTCTTCCCACCACCACTGGGTTGAGGCTTTTACTTCAACATAGGAATTCAGGTGACACATGAGCATTCAGACCATAGCATTCTGTCTCTGGCTTCACATGCAGTGCATTCATCCAATCCCCAAAGCCCCTGCACTCCTAATTCATTCCAGTACCCACCTGAAAGTCTCAAATCCAGGGTCTCATCTTAATATCCTCTAAGATGGAACTGGATGAGACTTGAGATCAGGTACATCCTGGTGGCAGCCCTCTGGTTATCAACCCATGAAAGCAAACAAGCTATGTGTTTCCAAAATACAGCAGCAGAGCCAGGTGTAGTACAGCATACCTGTAAATCCAGCACTTTGGGAGGCTGAGGCAGGAGCATTGCAGGTTGAAGCACAGCCTGGATAACTTAGTGACTTAGGGAAACCCTGTCTCAAAATCTAAATGGACAGGAGATGTAGCTGGGCTTCTTTCCCAGTACCCACACATGTGCACACATATGGCAGCAGGACAGGCTGAGAATGGAGAGTCCCCTTCCTAAAGGAGAAATGGACAAAGTGAGAGTAATAGGTCTTGAGTGAGTCCAAAACCCAACAGGGAAAATTACAGTGAATCTTAAGGATTTACTGGGGGCAGGATTAGATCCCTGAAGCTCTTGACAGCCCCACTACTGAAAGTTTGCTACGTACAGCCAGGCAGCAGCTCTGGTGGCTCATTCTGGAGTGGCAGGGCTGGTTCTGCCCCCAGGGCTCCATGGATGTTGCCCTACTTGGGGACTCTCAGCAGTGGTCCTACCCCTGTGGTAGTTGTGTCTTAGCTCTAAGCTCTCTGGAGTATCTGGATCTAGGTGGAGGCAGCACCACTCCCGTAGCTTGTACGCTCTGCAGGTACTACCAAGACTTACCACCTGTGCCATCTGAAAAGGTGACCATTATTCCCAGACCTCACCTGGGCCTGTGGGACCACAGCTGGGGTAGATGAGGAGTCCTGCACCAGCATTCTAGGAGCAGAGGCTTGAAATTGTTCTGTCCCCATAGCCCTGGCATTCAGGGCCTATAACTTGCAGGATGACACTGAAAACCCCTGATGTGCTTTCGGGTCATTCTTTCATTGTTATAAGGAGCATCACTAGCTTCCCCCTATTTCTACCAATTTCCTTGTCCAGTTTTTCTGGCTGTAACCTTTTCACTCTCTCCTAGACATGTCTTATCAGTGTTCACAACCTGACCAGGCTGAGAATTGTCCACATCTTTAAGTTTTGCTTCCCTTGTGACTATACATTTTGTCTTTAACTCGTTTCTCTTTTCTTGCACTTTATTATAAGCAACACATAGAAGCCACATGGCACTAGCACTAGTTCATGGCTCAGAAGTTCTATCTTGTGCAATACACTGAAGTAGACACAGCTCAGCTAAATTCTTTGCTACTTCATAACATGATAGCCTTTCCCCTAGTTTCCAGTAACATGTTCCTCATTTCCACCTGAGTCCTCATCAGAATGGCCTTTACCATCTACATTTATGCCAGCCTTCTGATCCCATCCCCAGGTCATCTCTAGGAAGCTAAGGCTCTCTCTGTAGCCCTCCTCTTTGTGGCCTCATCAGAATCCTCTCTAACGCTCCTTCATGGCAGTGAACTTCCAAACTTGTCTTTCCCTCTTACCCACTCTCAAAGCTGCCTCTACATCACAGCTCCTTGTCTCATCGGTTCCCCAGTGCCAATCTCTGCCCAAGTCCATCCAGGATGCTATAATAAAATACCTCGGGCCAGGAAATGTATAAATAGTAAAAATTTACTGCTTATCATCCTGAAGTCTGAGAAATCCAAACTTGAGATGCTAGAAAATTTGGTACCTGCTGAGGCTCTGGTGCCTTCTGCGTGCCTTTACATGGGAGAGGTGGGAAGGGCAAAAAGGGGCAAACGAGCCTCTTTGGGCCTCTTTTATAAAGGCACTGTCTTGGTCACTTCCTTGTTGCTGGAACAAAATACCTAACACTCATAATTTAAAGAAGGAGAGATTTATTTTGGCTCATGAGTTTTTAGAGGATTCAGTCCATGGTCAGCCAGGTCCAGGGCAGAAACAGTATGGTAGAGGGACATTATGAAAGAAAGTTGCTCATTTCATTGTAGCCAAAAATCAGAGAGAAAAGGGAGGAGCTGGAGTGACCTACCTCTTCCAACCAGGCCCCATGTCCTAGCAGTAATTTTAGTTACTCAGTAATGGATGAATTCACTGATGAGTATCACCCCCATGATCCAATCACCCTCCGAACATATGAGACTTTGAGGGGACATTTTTTATGTAAGCCATAGCAGGCACCAACCCCACTCACGAGTGCTCTACCTCATGATCTAGTGACCTCCAGAAGGACCCTTCCTAACTCCATCTCATGGGGTTGAGGGTAGGTTTCATCATAAATTTTAAAGGGACGCAGACATACAGACCATTATACGTTGATCCTTGAAAAACAGAGAAGCAATTCCTCCCTTTCGGTTCTAGGACATGTTGAAGTGGGTTGCCTCTGCTGAATCCGTTTCAGCCATCTGTCCCCAAAATTCTGCAGAATTTTGCTACCAGCTGGTGCCATCTGCTCTGGCTGGCCCGGGCCAGAGGCCAGCACTGGATTGTTCTCAGCCATGGAAGACTGGCATGATAACAATCTGACAAGATGTGGGACAGACATGCTCGGGGAGGAAACATCACAGAACTCCCAGTAACTCAGAACCATCCAGAGAGGCAAAAGTTCACCTCTCTGTGCCATTTGTGCTGTATTCTGAATGACCGGGCAGCCACCCTGAGAGTGTAGGTATCATCGGGCGAGTGGTGGACAGCCACAGCAAGAGGAGTCAGGGTGGGTCACGAGATCTGTAATTTGTCCCTCAGGAAGTCCCCTCTGTCAGCCACACTCTAGGGGACAGCTTAGAAGGGGTGAAACCAGAACCAGGACGGGGAGCTAAGAAGCTACCATATTTTCCTGGGGAGGGAAGGAGATCCAGCTCAGTGCCCTCCTGAGGAAGCCCACCCATGTCCCGGAACCACTCTGAAGAAGGGTACCACCCAGATGAGGTGTGCACCCACACAGAGCCAGGAAGGGCTCCTCACCTGATCTCCCCTCCCTCCAGAGCCTGCCCTGCTCCAGCCTAGCACCCAGGACCCATGTACCTCCCTCGTGGCAACTCCTGCTCCCAGCAGTGATCCAGGAGGGCAGCCCCTCCTCTCAGTGTGTGTACCTCAGTGTGTCCTCCTGTGTACTCACACAGTTGTGAGTTGTGTGACCATCTCTACCATCTGATAACTTTTTATTACCCCCCCCCAAAGCAACCCCGCACTCATCAGCAATCACTCCTCATTTCCCTACCTCCTCAGCCCTGGGGATCACTAATTAACTCTCCATTTCTGGACACTTCATATAATAAGAATCATACAATACGTGGCCTTTTGTGTCTGGCATCTTTCAGTAAGCCTCATGTTTTCAAGGTTCATCCATGTTTTGGCGTCTGTAAGTACTTTGTTCCTTTTCATGGCTCAATAATAGTGCATTGTATGGACAGACCACATTTGTTTATCTATTCATCATCTGATGGACATTTGGGCAGTTTCCACCCTCTGTGAATAGAGCTGCTATGAACATACAGGTCAAGGACTCGTATTAACATATGTCCTCCCTTTTTCGGCGTGTAATACCTGGGAAAAGAATTATTGGGTCATATGCTCAATCTGTGTTTAGCACTCTGCGGAACCACCAGCCTGTTTTTTACAGAAGCCCGTATGGCCGGTCAGTGTGTGAAGGCACCACTGGCATAAATTGCAGTGTGATTGCCGGGAGTATGCACAGGGCTGTGGGCACTGAGTTTCTGCTGCAGTGCTGTTAAGACTGCCCACTGACCCAGTGAGCAGTCAGTGTTTGTCTTGGTATGCAGCCATGGAAAACTCTGGTACATGAACAACCCCTGAGAATGGCAGGAATGAGTGTCACAGCATTGTTCACAGCCCCAGTGCCCAGCACCAGCCACATGCCTGTCAGCAGAACGGGGTGTGATGGAACGTGGGGTGTCCATACAGAGCACAGCGACATGCCAGCTAAGATGGATGGGCCAGAGCAACCAGCAGCCACACGAGTGAGTCTTGGTAACATACACCAAGGAACAGCTAAATACATTTTTATCAAGTTGAAATCACTGAAATAAAAAGCATGCATTTGGGGGATACATATAGGTTTGAGAAAATTATATTAAAAAGCTAGAGGACAGAGGCTATAACTCAGTGGTACAGCACTTACCTAGCATGCCCTGGGTCCTGGTTTTGACCCCCAGCACTGCAAATAAAGAAAAACAGAATCAACTGACTGTATACAACATGTGATGAACTAGAAATGGTGGTATACATCTGTAATCCCAGCTACTCAGGAGGCTGAGGCAGGAAAATTGTGAGTTCAAGGCCATTCTGGCAACACAGTAAGACTGAATTTCAAAGAGGAAAAAGAAAGTATGAGAAGCACATAATTCAAATTGCTATTTGCCTAGGATAGGGGAGACAAGAGGATAGTTTAGTAGGGGGCTGTTTGAGTATAGCTTTTATTTTGAACAGTGAGTTCCTGGGGCTTTCTACACTTTTTTTTGTTCTTTTTTTGTTTTTTGTTACCAGGGCTCAAACTCATGACCTTGTACTTGCCTAGCAGGCGCCTGTGCCACTGAGCTAAACCCCCGGCCCTCTACATTATTTTTTAAAACTAATTATTTAACACCGTATTTTTTTTTAAATCATACACCACAGCCAAGACAGATTTATTCCAGAAATGCAAGTCTACATTTTCAACATTCAAAAATCAATTGCAGTGATACCTCAGTTATTGAACAACTCCAAGCTTGAACTTTCCATTACTCAAACAGTGAAACTCAAAAAGAATCTGCTTGATGTGTGTAACTTTGCTTGATAGTTAGATTAAACTTGAAAAAAACTGTACAGAACAAGAATGAGTCATGCGTTGTGTCTCGCTGTGGACACAAAGGGGTGACACTTCAGCCTAAGCGCCCCTCTCACCCAGACAACATACAGTGCTTGTGTTAGTGCATTTAAACATTCGTCATTGTGCTTTTTATTTTGGCCCTTCATTTGTGTAAAATATCTTAACCATGGCTCCAAAGAAAGTTAGTGATACTGGCAGTAATGCTAAGAGGAAAACTGTGAGAACCACGATAGAGTTAAAGAAAGAAATCATTGTGAAATTTGTTGAAGTCCTGGAAAAATGAATTTATAAGTGTAATGTGGGAATCTCAGCACCAGTTATTTGGTTTTCCACTATTTCTTATGGGAAAAGTATGTGCAGTTCTCAACCTTTTCAGTGCTCAAACACAAATTTGGAACAAATTGAGTTTGAAAACTGAGGTATCACTGTAATGTGATCTTCCAGGGAACTTCCTCATTTTTTAAAATTTATTTTTATTTTTCCTATGTTATGGTAAATAAGTAAAACAATATTTCATAACAAAATAAAATGAGAATAACAATAATTCATACATAGAGAATTGCTATCTTTAAAGTAGTTACTCAGAGTACAAGACATGGGCAAACAAAATTCTCCAAATGATATTAGTACAAACCTTTCTTTTCAGTGAATTAAGAGAAGCTATTAGTATACCTGCCTAGTTTTTTTTTTTCCCTTTTCCATTCCTTCCTTTCCTCTTTTCCATCCTAGTTCCTTTTTCCTTCTGAACAATTTCTCTCTTTCATTTCACAAAATCTATAAGGGCTTCTACAAAAAAAAAAAAAATAACCCTACTGCTAACATCATAGTTAATAGGGAGAGACAAAAGCCCCCACCCCAGATCAGGAGGAAGGTGAGAAGGTTGACTCTCACCACTTCTATTCAATGTATACTGGAAGCTGAAGCCACTATAGAAGGCGAGAGAAAAAAATGAGGCATACAGATTTGAAAGGAAGACATAAAACTGACAGATGACATATTTCCTGCATAGAAAATCCCAATAAATTGACAGTAAAAAAATTTACTGGACTTAGGGGTTCACAAGGGTCACAGACTATTAGATCAGCATGCAGAAGCTCATGTGTCTGTCTGTCTGTTAACAATGAATACGTGAAAGTCAAAATGAGAAATACTCTACCATTTATGACTAACCCTGGCAAATTACAATGCTCAAATTTAGATGTCACAAAACATGTACAGGGCTATCTGTTGAAAATTATATGTTGATGAAAGAAGTCCAAGGAGACCTAAATAGGGACAAACTGTGGCCATGGTTTAAAAGAATCAAAGCAGTAAAAATTTCAATTCTTCCAGAAGTACCTATAGATTAATTCCATTTATCAAAAATCCCAGCAAGGAGTTTTATAGATATGGAAAACCATATTCTAAAATGTATATGAAGTGGTGCACGCTCTAGAATAACCAAAACGATTTTGAAAAGAAACAGTTAAGTAGGAGAGATTACCATGTTATGGCCTATTATGTAGTAAGAAGTCAACACAGGGTACTATTGGTGGAAGGACAAACACACAGATCAATGGAACAGAACAGAGAACCTAGAAACAGATACACACAAATACGCCTGAGTGAAAAAGACGCAAAAACAATTCGGTGGAGGAAGGTTACTTTTTTCACACATTGAACTTCAGCAATTGGACTTCCACTGGCTGAAAATAAATAAAAAGAACTTCAACCTAAGTTACACCATCTATATAAAAATCACCTCAATATAAATCTTGGATTTGCATACGAAGGTTAAACTATGTAAGCTTTAGAAAAACATCTAGGAGAAAATACTCAGCAAGATGGGCAACCAGTTCTTGTGCTTGATGCCAAAGTACAATCCATTAAAGGAAAACTGGTCCAATGAACCTCATTAAAATTCAGAACTTTTGTTCTCTGAAAGACCCTACACGGAGAAGAAAATGCAAGCTATGGACAGGAAGCACAGCTGTGCAAGCCTCTTCAACAACAAGCTGACACCTAAAACATAAAGAACACTCAAAAAACAACAGCAAAAAATCACTCCACCTAGAAAAGAGGCAAAAGACACAAAGAGGCATTTCACCAGGGATCTACAAGTAGCAAACAAGCACACTGAAAGATGTGCTACCTCATTAGCTATGAGGCAAATGCAAATTAGAAACACAGTAAGATACCACCGCATACCTATCAGAATGGCTAAAATAAAATTACTGAAACACCAAATGTTGACGGGGGTGAAGGGCTGGCCGCCCCCATGGACAGGGCGCTAGTGAAAGGCTTTCATATTGTTTAACTCTGTGGCTGGGCAGGGCATCTACTTACCATGGAGGGTGAGTTCCTGGGAAGGGCTGAGGGCTTGGGGGTCTGCTTGGTAGCCCTCACTGTGCTGCGTACACTGAATATAATAACAGGCCCTTCAGGGGGCCCAACATCCCCACACTAGCCTAGCACTCCTGGGTAGTATAAGTGGCTCCTCTGGCTTTGAATTTGACCATCCAGGAACAAAGAGTCCTTCATGGGCTCACCTCTAAGGCTGCTCTACCTAGGCTGTGTGCCCAGCAAACCTTGACCTGTACAAGTGGGATGAACAGGGTGATGAGGAGCAGCTATACTAATGGGTAATTGAGGTGGTAAATTACAGAATGAACCAGAGGATGGACAACTGAATGAGTGAATCAATGAATGAGTGAATGGTGATCAGTAGATGCACAAGCAAGGAGCATGTGAGCAATGTGGGCCTATTCCCAATGGCTGACGCCCTTGCCCCTCGCCGGACCTGCTCCCAGGAACATGTGGCAGGTCTGTCTACTTTTCCATGTGGTTCCCTTTGGCTGAGCAGGGCGAGAATGTGTCCCTCCTTCCACCTAGAGATGCTAAAACCACAGGGCCAGAGAGTGGCCCTGACAGGCAGGTGTGCCCACTCTGGTGTGACCCAGATCCATGGCCTGAAGGGCCCAGTAAACCAAGGCCTATGCCCTGTCCCTGCCCCCCAACCTGTTCCTGAACAGGGTGGTATTGTTGGAGAGATAAACATATAGACCAATAAGACAGGCCACTGGGAAGGAAGGGCCACTTGGCCACGTTCCCAGGCCATACCCTACATGGAAAGAAAAGATCATCCCCAAGAAAGGTACAAGGAGTCCCTTCCCTCTGATACCATGGAGTTGGCCATGTCTAGCATGGAAGCCAGATAGCCACGGCTGTCTTGAGAGTAGTGAGCAACCCACACCATGGCCTGAACAGAGCTGGGACAAGGACCCCCAAGCCCTAGCTTTCTGTCAGCCTGGACAGGACTGATGGCTGAAAAGGCCACAACATTGTTCTGGACAGTTGACTGCAGGTGAGGTATGGTAGTCCTTTGTTTGGAGCCCTGAGTGTTCTCACTGGACATGGGCTGCATCCAGGGCCTGGTGGTCATGTCTCCGAACCCTCTAGGCCTGGCCACGCTGGTAGAGGCTCTTCACGGTGAGCTGCCTGTGTAGCCTTACTCTTCTCCCTGCTAGCAGGCCATTTGGGGTGATGAAAAGAGGCTAGAGTGACATCCCCTCCATAGGTCAGATTTGAGATGAGGAGATTCCTGAGGCCAAGGAGGGACATTGAGGCTTCCAGTTCTCAAAGGGTTTTTCTATTATAGTTTCTGCTTTTTTGCATTTTGTTAAAGAAACCTTTGCCTACCCCAGCCTTATAAACCCATTTTCCTGTTGTCCTCCATGGGCTTGATGATCATCACGGTCCCATTTAGATCCTAACTTGAGTTGGCTTTGTGACTTACGGTATGTCGCAGGGATCGTGTTTCGTTTTTCCCTACTGTTGTCCAAATTGTTCCTGCACGTTTATTGAGAACATTCCTCCCTGTTTCAACTGAAATGGAGCCAGGGTTATCAACTGAGTGGCCACATGTGCTTTTATGCTTCTGAATGTCCTACTCCATCCAATGGCCATGTTCTCTGTCCACCTGTCAGTACCACTTTCTCTGAATAGTGCTGTTTTATGGGGCCTTTTGTTGGGTGGGGGGTGCTGCTGGGGCTCCTGCTGGCCTTTTTGCTATTTCACTAAGTCACAACCCAGCTCTACAACGATTCCTGAATTCTGATTTATAAGTCTTCCAGTTTTATTTTATTTTATTTTATTTGGTACCAGGGATTGAACTCACGACCTCATGCTTGCCAGGCAGGCACTTATGCCACTGAGCTAAATCCCTAGCAAGTCTTCCGGTTTTAATATTGCTCTTCAAAATGACTGTGGCTATTGGCCCTTTGCATTTCCATAAATATTTTAGACTGGGCTTGTCAATTTCCAAAAGAAAAAATAATAAAAATATTCTGATATAAACTAGGACTATATGTAATCCATAGCTCAATTTGGGGAAAATCACCTTTTCAATACCGAGTCTTCTTATGCATGAATATGTTACTGTATATCCCTCCATGAACTGAGGGTGTCTTAAATGTCTCTCACTCTTTTGCGTTTTTCTGTGTAGAAGTCTTACTTCATATTTAAATAGATTTATCCTTAGATGTGTTTTAGGTTTTGATGTTATTAAATTGCTATCTTTTTATTTCATGTTCTAATTATTAGTAGCAGATAGAAATATAATTGATTGTTATACACCATCCTTAAAGCCAATGTTCTTGCTGAATTCATTTATTAATTCCAATCATTTATCTGAAGATATTTATGGACTTTTTACATATACGATTATGTCATGTGCAAATAATGACAGTTTTCCTCCCATCCAATCATTACATCTTTTATCTACTTTTTCTTGACTTAACACATGGACTGGGACTTTCTAGACAGTGTTAAATAGAAATGATGGCAGTTGGTATTCTTCCCTTGCTCCCTGTCTTGGAATGAAAGTTCGTGATACCTCACTGTTACATGCGATGTGTGCTTAGGGTTTTTGCTTTTGCTGATTTGCTTTAGTTTTCATTATTTTACATAATGGAGTTTCCTTCTATTCCTATTTCACTAAGAGTTGTGTTTTTAATTCTGAGTGCATCTGGAATTTTATTGAATACTATTCTGCACCTTTCAAGATGATGACATGCTTTTCCTTATTCTGTTGATGAGGTGATTATGTTATTGGTTTTCAAGTGTTAAACCAACTTGCAGAGCTGGATGAAGCCACACTTGACCATATCTTTACTGGAACCATTGAATCCACTTGGTTGGTTTGTTTAGAATACCCATATCTATGTTTATAGAAAAGAATGACCTTGATTTTTCTGTTTTGAGATATCCTCATCAGACTTTGATGTCAGTCCCCTATGAAGACTTGTATAAAAATTAATGCTTCTTCCTTAGATGCTTGAAAGAACTTACTGGTGAAGTCATCTAGACTTTGAGTTCTTTTTATGGGAAGATCATTAAAATTCCAAGTTTAATTTAATGAATATTGGGAAATTAGTATTTTTATTTCTTCTGTTTTCTTTTATATATTGTATTTTTATGACTTATCTATGTTATCAAATTATTTTATTCATATTGTCTGTTGAGCAGATTGTTTAAATATCTCTAGATTAATAGTGTGTTCAATTTGTAATTCCTGATGTGTGATTCGTGACCCTCTCCTTCCCCAATCAGTCTCGCTAAAAGTTTATAAATTATATTTGTCTCTTTGGAAAACTAAATATTGGCATTATTGATTTCCCTTAATGTGGTGTTAATTTTTTTGTTTCATCAACTTATGCTTTTATTAGCTCTTTCCTTCTACTCTCTTTGGATTTACATTTGATATCTTTTGTTAACTTCTTGATATATATTTCAGTCAGCCCTTCTGTCTCCTAGTAAATACATTTCAGGCTATAATTTTTCCTCCATGCACATATTTCACTATCCCTCAAACACTTATTAACTATAACTTTTGATATGTAACATTTTTATTATTGTTCAATGAAAATTATTTTCTGATTCATATCAGATTTTTTTTCTTTGACCCTTGGGTTGTTTGGATTGTTTAGTTTCTAAAATATTTGTGTATTTCATAAGTACCTACATGTATATGCATGTATATGTGTGTACATGCGTATCTATATATGTATGTGTATATGCATGCATATATATGTAGATGTGTATAAAATTTATTTCTACTTTAATTTCACTATGGTCACAGAATATATGAAACATGATTTAATTTGTGAAGTTTGTTGGGCCCTTTCAAGCCTTGTGTTTGTTCTCCTGCTAAGTGCTCTGCACACCCCCTGGAAAGCTAACTTGATCTTCATTGTGTGGGTAAATGTTCTGTGCATGTCAGATCAGGTTGCTACCCAAGTTGTTCACATTTGTTTCTGTTGATGCTTCTCTATTGGATGAGATGTTCAATTATCCCACCATGGTCATATATTTTCCCTTTTGCCAGTTTGCTTTATATGTTTTAAGATTATATTTGTAGGTGCATAAAGATTTAAATTGATTTTCTGCTGAATTGATACTTTTATGGTTATGAAATATTATTATTGCTAGTAATACTTAAAGTCTACATAGTCTGATATTAGTTTACCTGTACCTATTTTTATTTGGCTAGACCATGATATATCTTTTTCTGTCCTTTTATCTTCAAACTTTCTGTATTTTTATATTTTAAGGTGGATTTATATAGTATTTATTAATCCTATCTGGCAACATTGATCTTTTAATTGGAATAGTACTCCAATTAAATCTATCATCTTGTAGTTCTTTTTCATTTGTTTTATCTCTTCTTATAATCTGTTTCCTCTCCGTGCTCCAGGCTGGCTATTTTCTCCCATTTCTCCTGGGTTTTCTTTCCTAGTATGTTTACACTTACAAATTCACCTACTGTCTTCTTAATTTCCATTATTGCCCTCTCTGTTCTAGAAGTTCCATTTTACTCCTTATACATAGCTTTTATCCCTCTGGAGAAGCTCTCCATTGTTGATCTATTTTCTTTTTTTCTTTAATTCGTTTCTGCATTAAATTTAAAATTTTTCTTTTTTGATTTTAAAAAGCAAAACAGAAAAAAGGATAGAAGTGATACAGAATTTCAAAAAACATAGTAGGAAATTGACACTAGTTAACATAATGCATATTGTTATCTTAGCGGTAGTTGTTCAGGTTACAAGATTTAGGCATAAAAAATGATCAATCAAACAATGAAAGTACAAACTGTTCTTTCTGATGAACTAACAGAGATTAGTTGTATAGTTATCTATCTAATATATATATATATATATATATATATATATATGTACACACACATATATATGACAAATACGTTCAAGAAAATAGATCACTCATAAGTAACACCTATTTATCATGGTCATTTTAAAGTTCTCATACACAACACTGACATAAACCACAGCCATCTGTTTGCTTGTGTGTCTATGGGTCAGCAATGTGGGCTGCTGCTCTGGGTGGGCCCACTTGGGCTGGCCTATGCAGCAGCACTCATATGACAGCTTAGTGGTGGCTGGGTAGTCTCAGCCTCACATGTCTGGAGCTGTCGGCTGGCAGCCAGGACACCTCAGCTCTCCTTCACCTGGCTTTTACAGCAGGCTAGCTCAGACGTGTCCTATGAGGCAGCAGCATTCTAAGCAGGTAAAAGTAAAACCCAGAAGATTTCAAGGATCGGAACACATGGTCCACTTCCACCATGGTGGAAATAATTCGACTCCTCAGTAGGAGGAGCTACAAAGGATTTTTCATGCATTTTAACTCACTGTCGTCTGCCCTCTGCCGTAATCTTTCATACCACCCTCACCCCATTCAAAGAGCACTCACCCCCACAAGATACCAAGAAGTCACTCAGTTACAAACAGTGTCATGCTTCAAGTCCAACATCTTGTGATTGTGTTCTCACACAATGCCTGATCCCAAATGTGAGCCATGTGTTTTAGGAGACTGATGTCACACTGTCCCACCTTTGATGCTTAATTTCTTTATCAGTTACCTATTGCTGCATAGAAAACCACAGCTAAATTTAGTGGCTTAACACATTGTCTTTGCTCACAATGCTGTGGTCAGGACTTTGGCCTTGATCCAGCTGGGAAGTAGCTTTGCCAGCTTTGCTTGTAGTGGCTCAGGCAGCTTACTCAGGGGTGGGGGCCTAGGAAAGTCTGTGGGTTGGTGCTGACTATTGGCTGAGGTACCCCAATTCCCCTCTATGTGGTCCCTCCATCCCATGGGGTCAAGTTTGTTCATATGGTCACACTCCATGAGCACATGGGTCCCACTAGTATTGTAAGTCAGTCACCTTAGGTCATAAGACCAGGCCAAATTCAGACAGACCCCATCTCTTCATGGGAAGCATGACAGGTATTTAAGACTACTGAATGTGCCACATCATTAGCTCTATTTCTAGGGCCTGTTTTTTCCCTTGGATTTGAGTCTTTCTATATGTGGAAAAAAATGTAGAGGTTCAGTGCTAGTATGTTTCTATCACAAATTAGATTTTCTTGCGGTGTGCAAAAAAAAAAAATCATGGGCAGATCAGTTTACTAAAGTTAAGGCTTGAAGCCACAAGATTCTGAACCCAAAACTGGAGGGTTTTTTTGTTTTTGTTGTTGTTGTTGTTGTTTATTTGATTGTTTGTTTGTTTTGTGGCACCGGGGATTGAACTCACAACCTCGTACCTGTCAGGCAGGCGCGTAAGCCACTGAGCAAAACTGCAGATACTTATGGGTCCCCATCCTAGGTAGATCAAACCCCCAAGGCGGCTCTCCTCAGGGGCACAAGCTGGCTGAGTTATCTGCTTCGCTTTTCACCCTCCTCGCAGCTGCCTCTGCTCAGTTCTCAAAGCTCACCATCTGCACAGCTTGGCAACCCGCAGATACTTCTGGGGAAGCACTTGTTCTATGGCCCTCTGCTCATCAGGGACTTATCCCTGGTATTCATGCAACACACAATACTCTACAGAGGAAACACAGCCTGCAGTGTCCAGTCTATCTGGGACCATATCCTTCTCCTAAGCCTTCCAGCAGTGTCTGTTGTCACTGTTGAAGTTGAGCACAGTTGCCACAGGAATCTCCAGTGGAAGAGTTGGTCTGTGTGAGTCTCATAGGCAGAAGGACACTCGCACAGTTTCCACATGGTCATGTTTGCGTCCAGTCTTTTTTTTTTTCTATGCATATAGATACCAAATCATATGTATCCTTTGTCAGTGATATTTCTCGAAGGACCTTCGTTTCTAGAAGAAACCTTAGAGACAAATTCAGGCAGGACTTTAAACAGAACTCAAATTCCCTTGATAACTTGTCCTGCACCCAGGCCTTCTCCAAATGCTTGTACCCCACACACTCCATTGACCCAGGAGGAGCCTGAAGTAAGGAAACTTCCCTTGTAAAGGGGTTTCCCCGACTGCCATGAGTTAGAGGCATAACCCTTGTAGACCAAGGACCTTGACCCCCTTTTCCCATTCTAAGTAAAAAAAATAAATAAATAAAAAAATAAGGAGAGGATCCCTTTTTCCATCCATGGGTAAGGCAAACTTTTCAATGGCAAAAGCCCCTTATTTCCACCTTCCCTGAACAAGGTTTTACAGACCTCTGTCCCACTGGAGCCAACCATTCTTGTTCACGGAGGGTTCCATCCACCTGCAGCAAGGGCACCAGAACCTCTGGCTGTGTGATGGGGATGGCAGGCACATGTAGCTGCTCATGCCTTCCTCTCTTTCTCCACTGCAGGCTGCGAGAACACCACCGGGCCACCATCAAGGTCATCCGGCGCATGCAATACTTTGTGGCCAAGAAGAAATTCCAGGTGAGTCCTGGCAGACTCCATCCATACTCTCACATACCCTTGCAACCCCTGTGATACCACAAACCCTTTGCGCTTCCCTACCCAGGAGGGAGGCCTCTCAGACAGACCTGTCCAGGACCAGCCCCTCACCTTCAGACATCCTATGAAGACTTCAATGTCATTCCTGGAAAACCTCCTCTCCTCGAGAGAGCAGGCCCTTTGGAGGATACTTCCCTGAAGCCCAGGGAAGTGTCCCTTCCTCCTCACTAATCAAGAGGCGGCAGTCTCATGGACTCACCCTACCCTCCCATGGGTCTCAAAACCTTGCATCAGTGACAGATGGGCAGATGCCATCCGAATGACCAGAGTGGGCCACCAGTAACCCAGGGAAGGAAGTGAAGTTATCCTTGGCCTCCATTCTCTTACCCCCAGCCCATGTGGTCAGGAGATGGGAGAGGTTTCCTGGCTGGGAAGGGCTGCAACTCTGGACATCCTGTAGCCTACAGTGTGGGTCTCCTGAACCCCCAACATCCAAAGCCTGTAAAGCATGGCCTTAGTGGCAGACAGGGCTTCTTCTGTCCTGCAGGGACAGCCCTCTGATGGAGGCCATGGGGAGGGGAGGCTTCGTCTTCTCTTTGAGAACAGTATGTAGCTGTGGGAAACAGGTACCCTTGGAAGAGGGGGTCAGTCTCTTCCCAGAAGATCCTTGTCACCAATGTGGGGGATGACCCAACTGAGTTCTTCAACAGCTACATGGTGGCCCTGCACCCAGCTCCAGGCCACACCTTCTTTACCAGGCTGTGAGGTTGAGACAGGCTGGCCTGCAGTCCCCCCAGTACAGCCCTACCCTGGACCCTGGGGTAGCCACCCACAACCTCTAGACTCCTTGAGTGTTTTGGACACAGGACTCCCCAGGCAACCCTGAGTGAGTTTATCTCCATCCATACTGACAGCGGGAACCCAAGGCATTAGCACCACTCTGAGTACATGGGTCTCATCACGGCAGTTCCCTGCAGCAGCACCTGCCACCACTGTCACCATCAGGAGCCCTGAGAATAGACCTTGAGTGGGCTTAGTGCTTGCCCACTGCTGAGCTCCTCCCACTAGCAAGAGCAGTGTGTGGCCCCTCCCTGGTTGCCAACCACCTTAAAGATCAGCTAACACATAGCAGTACTGTAGTAGCTATTAGGACTCAGCTGGACCACACTGCCCACACTCCCACCAGCCCTGGAGCTGCTCTTTATGGAAACAAATAAAAGCTCCTCTTAGCCGACACCAGGAAGTCTGCCCAGTGATGTCCTGGGGACATCTGGTAACCCTGTGGATAGAGTATCTGGATACTGTACCCCCCTACCCCCAGCCCTTATGGAGGCCCTACCTATCACCATGGCTACAGGGGTGGGAGTTGACGCACTGCATGGGGGTTGCAAGCTGGCTGTACCAGCACCTCCCAAGTGGGAAGAAGCTGCAGGAACCCTTCAGGGGTGAAGCATGCCAGGACTGTCCCCAAGGAAAAAGGACCTGGTATGTCTCCCTTGCTGGGGAAAATCTTGGCAGTAACAGTTAAAACCACCACTGATGTTACCCCAGTGAAGCAGAGAGTCACAAGTGATCTCCAGAGTCATAGCCGTCCCCAGCCTGAGACAGCGGCTCCCTGTGGGCACAGAGCAGCATCCCTGGCATGGACCAATCTGGAGCTTGTTCACACCTGTAGGACTATGCTGGGGTGGAGGCGGGTCTCCCTAGGAATTGCTTCCAGGGCTCAGGGACACCTAGCCAAGGATAGAGACCCTCATGTTTCCCACGGCAAGCCAATAGATCAACTACATTGACCCATACAGACCTGTCACTGTGACACAGATAAGAAAACTGCCTGCTGACATGGGTACAAGTTCTGGAGGAACAGACTTCCAAACTAGGATCCTCTGTGCTGCTGCAGTCCTGCCAGTGGCCCAGGAAGTTTCCAGAGCATGCCAAGAACTTCTACGTGCTTACCTTGCATCTCCTCTGCATTCCAGGCCCTGGGGAATCTTGAATAAACCAGGCAGCAGATGACCTTTTAGGGACAGAGGATTCTGAGAAAGGGCAGAGGCTGGGGCTCCCTCCAAGAGTGGGCTCTTGTTGCCTGGGGGTACATAGAGGGGTGGGAATCAGGAGGCCTCCGAAGGGCAGGAATGAGGAGGGTAAGGAGGGAGCTCTTGGCTGGGAGGGATTTGCAAGGCCCCATCTCTGAGGGCATCCTCACTTCCTAATATCAGCCTGTCTGCCCACCTATACCCCATCCATACCAGCTAGACTTGGGCTGCCAGCATGGTAAGTGGCCCCCCACCTACTTTGCTGTCAGATCAGTCCCTGGCCTAAACCCCAAGAAGCAAGAGCCTCTTAGGCCTTCAAGTTTGTCCTGAAAATTCCCATTCACCATTAATCAGGCTGGATAGACCAGCTCATCTGGGGGGTCCCACTGCAGCAGGGGCATTAGCTCTGGAGAGAAAGCCAAGGATCTCTCCAGCCAGGACCCAGGCAGACACTTCACCCAGGCTTCACAAGCACTGACCAGACCCTGGCAGGGAACCGGATGAATCCAAAATAATCACAGCCTGGATATTATAGAGCCAGTGGGGAATTTCTGTCCTTCCTGGCCTTTGCCCTGCTCACTACACCCCTTGTTACTGCAGAAATGCTCTCTCATATAAGGCACACTAAATCACATGTCAGCAGAGACTTCTAATGCACACACCCACACACGCCTGGGTGCAGGGGCTTCTGGTTCCCAGGCTGTCAGGGACCAATAGAAGCATCGTCCCCACCAGCCCAGGTCTGTACCACTTTGATCCCTGGCCTAGTTTGTTCCCCTGCCTCCCTCCCTCACCTACCCCACACCTCACTTTGAGCTCCCCAACAGAAGGCAGCGACCCCAGCTCATCACGATGGGGCTCTCTGAGTGCTGAAGAGGGGGCCTGGGCCCACTGTGCTCTTCCATGGGCCCTTGGAACAGAGCACTGTGCTCTCCCCACGGCTCCCAGGTCATCAAACACCGCTCGATCTGGCTGCTGCACCAGGAGGGACCCTCACTCAAGGCCCCCGAGAACCAGGCTGATTGTGAGAAGTTTAATCTTCTCTATTGTGGTCTTTGCTGATGTCACCACCTGGACCTGGGTCCCACTAATGGAGTCAGAGCAGGCACAAGGCTTGGGAACTCTGTGGTCGGTGACCTGCTCTGCCCCATATGGCCTCAGGCCTACTGTGGGAGCCCAAGCAGGTGTCTGCCACCTCCTTCCTCTGCAAATGTAGGGGCTGGTGCCCAGGAGTGTGTCCAAGATCAGCCTGGGACACAGACAGGCAGGGGCTTTGGAGAGCTGTGCCTCCCACCTAGTGGGGCAGCTTTTCCTGAGGCTGAGACTGGGGGTCTAGTAGCCTGGAAGGAGAGGAGAGCAACAGGTCCTGGCAGTGCAAGGCAGAATAACTTCCAGGGCTCCCCAGAGGTCAGACTGACACTTCAGAGATCCCAGAGACTGAGCCAGTGACCAGGGACCTGCAGAGGGTGAATTGACAGCCTAGGGCCCCCAAGGCCAATCTGATGACCTAGGGAACCCTGAAAGGCTGAGCTTAGAGCCCAGAGCCTCTAAGAGGCTCAGCTGATGGTCAGGGATCGCCAGCCTACAGTAGCCAAGCCGTGGGGACCAGCCCGGCTGTCCACATGCTCTGGGCCAGGCCTGCTCTATTGCTGTCCCCATTACTGTCTGCATTTAGAGCTGAGCCTACAGGACACAGGAGAGTGACACATGTCTTTCTGGCCTGCAGCAAGCACGGAAACCCTATGATGTGCGGGATGTCATCGAGCAATACTCTCAGGGCCATCTCAACCTCATGGTGCGAATCAAAGAGCTACAGCGAAGGTGGGCACAGGTGGGGTGTGGGCACATGGGCACCTGGAGTCCACCATGGTATATTCACTCCAGCTGGCCCTGCTCTACCTTCACAATGGGCATTGTCTTCTCCAGCCTCAGGTGGGTTGAGGGAGAGAAGGAACCTTGAGCTGTCTGCAAGATCCACCACCTGAGGCTCCCCTATCCAGAGGTCTAAACCCCTATATCTCTGCCTACTGCTGGGACTGAAGCTGGGAACTCTGACCATTGGGACCCAGCATGTTCTAGAATTCTGGCTTGGATCCTTGTCCCCTTGGAAATGGCGTAGTCCTTGGGATCCAGCACAGGCTTAGCCCGGCTGTACTTACATGGTAGGCTAGCCTGGGAACCCAGCTCCATGTGTTACGGGGTGCCCAGTCCTAGTCCCAGGTGGGGCCAGGCATTTAGGGCCTCCTGCATGGCTGACCTCACTTGCCCCAGTTAGGGAAGAAGTCTAAGGAATGACCCAGCTGCTACCCCTCATCCCTGAGCTTCCTGCTGGTCCTTTGAGGAGCATGGGCTCCTGTGGCCCAGAAGCCTCCTGCAGGTCCTGGGGGGCAGTGCTGTGTGGTCCCCAAGTAGGTGGGCACATCAGCCTGTCCAGTGGTATCTGGGGCTGGGCATGAGCTGCTCTCCATCTCCTTCCCTTTCAGGTTGGACCAGTCCATCGGGAAGCCCTCCCTGTTCGTCCCCATCTCAGGTGGGTTCCGCCCGGGGCTGAATGTGGCAGTCCATACAGGCCTCTCTCACCTCTTTCCTCTTCTCACCATCAGCGTGGGCATGAGGGCCTCCACAATGTGTAACCTGGAGCAAAAGTCAGGTGGGGGACAGGCAGGTGCCACCCTGAGGAAGTCAGCCAGGGCCGCACTTTACCAAGGAATTTGCAGGTTATGTGAGGATCCACTTTTGTCTCTGAATGACAAATTTCTGAACATGGAAGTCAGGCTCTGGGTGTGGAAGCATGATCTGAAGACTACATTTTAGGAGGGATCCTTTGCACCTAGTGGTGCAAAGCCCTGGGCTGGGGTCTAGGTAGGGTGAGCAGCTACCCCAGGTCTCAGGTTGTTGGCGTAGACTCTGGTTTGGAGGAGGTAGCACTGTGCATGCCAGTTTTCTGGCTTGGCCCAACTCCTCAGGTCCTCTAGGCAGAGTCTGAGTCATGCCAGGGAAGGATGGGGGAGGTTCGCTCTTTGGAGTACCCTGGCCAAGGTTCCAGTAGAACCTCACAGCACAGGCTGGTGTGGCAGGGCTGCTGGCCAGCAGGATTCCCTGGCCTGGCGCAGGGCCCAGTGTCACAAATCTGCACAGCAAGCAGCCCTGGTGCCAGGTATGTCCCTCCCCACCTGACAGCCCCCAGAATCCCTGAGACGACTCAAAGCTGGGGCACAGCCCAGGCCCACACTGCTCCTCTCAACGAACTACCCCTTGATGTTCCCTCCAGGGGAGCACTTTAGAAGATGGCCTTACTGGGCATGTGGCACACACCTATATTTCCTGCACTCTGGGAGGGTAAGCAGGAGGCCTGCACGTTTGAGCCCAGGCCGAGCAACTCAGCAGGACCCTGTCTCAAACTTTGAAAAATTCAAAAATGGCCTGACATATAGTTCAGTGGGAAGGACCTGGATTCAATCCCTAGTATCACCAAAAAAAAAAAAAAAAAAAAAAAAAGAATAAATAAATAAAAGAGCAAACAAAATAAATGGCCTTATAGGTTCAGGCCTGTTGACCCTTAGCTACCTCCCCTGGCCATTCTGCTCCCTAAGCCAGTCAGGGATCACCTCCTAGCCCAACACACATCCCTGACATCAGTGCTCCACCCCCATAGAAAAGAGCAAGGACCGTGGCAGCAACACGATCGGTGCCCGCCTGAACCGGGTGGAAGACAAGGTAAGCTCGAGCATCTGGCCCAATGGGCCAGTGTGGGGAGTGTCCTCAGGCCCAGCTCAGTGCCCCCGAGGGCAGCTTCTCACTCCCCTGCCCTATGTTGAGTGTGAATTGGGGACTTAGGGCCACAGGGTGTGTGATCCCCTCCCTCCTTCCATGTTCACTGTGGCCCCCCACAGCCCTTCCCTAACTGGGGTTCAGCCACCTGGCTGGGTATCTATCCCCCATGGAAGGGGCCTGGCCAGGCTGCTTTCTAGTCCTCTGACAAGTGGTGCCTTCACTGGCAAGGTGCCCGCCAGTGTCTCCCTGGAGTTCTTGAGGTCCACCATTGCCGCTCAGCAAATCAGGCGCCTTTCTGCTGGCTGCTTTCACCCGGCTAACCCAGGCCCGTGGTCCTGCCTCTGTCCTGACTGGAGGGGCCCAGACCTTGAGGTTGGTCACACTGGGCCTTCATCATGACCCACTCTCTCCTGCCACCGCTTATGCCTGCTTTGTGTTCCAAGATCCTTCTGGCTGCATTCTGAGTGAGGGGTGATGGTAGCAGCCTGGTATTTGGCTTCCTGTAGGCCCAGCTGTCTGGAGACTTTGCTTTGGGCAGGCCAGGGCTCAGGGGACTCAGACTGGCTGGGACCGATTCATGGGAATGGGTATCTTCTGCTTATCTTGAACCCAACTATACTGGGGAGGGATCAGTTCAGGATGGGATGATGGGTTGTCCTGGCCCCAGCCTATCAGGCCACATTTGGCCTCCACCAGAGGGTCTTAATTAGGGTCACAGGTGTCTAGGTGGGGTGCAGCACCTCGGGCAACTCCTCTGTAGCCTGGCTGCCCTCTGCTCCCAAATGCTGGGGTCTAAATGGGCTGGCTACAGGGTCACCCCCCTGCCTGCCCAGCTTGCCCACTATCACCAGCCTCTCAGCCCAGAACCTCTGCACAGGGTGGCCCAGGAGCCACAGGAGTTTCTGGACCAAGGGAGGCCCTTTTTCAGGCTAAGCCCAACCCACTGCTGCCCTTTGAAGTCTGTGGTTTGAGGCGGGCTTTTATCTTGCTGGGCAGCTCGTCTGTCTACATGGATTTTATCTGAAGTTACTGAGTGGCTAAAAATAGAGGAATTTCAGTTGGGCAGGGAGTGCTGCCTGCCTTGCTGCGTTGCCCGGCAACACCCAGCCCTGGCTCACTTCCAGTCGCTACAGTGGGGCAGGTGGGCCTGGCTGGGCCCACGCAGGAGTGACTCTCTATTCCTGCCTTGGTCAACCCAGCCCTGGGTGAAACCTCCCCCCTCCAGCTGCACAAGCTGCCCTCAGTCTGTGGTGGCCATGGTTCCCTAGAGCAGTAAATGAAATCAAGCAGAGAGGAGGCAGGCTGGGCTCCAGGCGCCTGGGACCCTGACTTTGGACCTGGCCTGCTGGGCCATGTGTCCCCACACCTAGGCCCCACTGGAGGACCTGAGCAGATTTGAGCAGGGTGGCACCATGGCCTTTGCCAGGCAGGTGACCCAGTAGGAGTTGGTGGTTACCCATCAAGATGGGACCAGAGGCCCAGGAGTCGTCAGCTCACAAGCTCAGGTCCAGCCACCTGTGAGCCTGGTCTCTGCCCTCTGAGAGCAAGGATGACCTTGGCTTTCCCTCTTTGCGCATGGACCAGTGACTTGAGGCTGGCGCTCCAGAGTAGCAGGGCCCCGCCCTGTGCTGAATGCAGGCCGGGCACGTCTAGACAGCAAAGGAAGCTGTGAAGGAGCCACAGCTCCCAACCCAACATCCTCACTCAGCCCATGTGTATCCCCCCGGTCAAAGCAGCTGTGCTATCTCCCACCACTGACCTGCGTCATGGTGGCCTGACAGCACAGGCTGGGATATGTGAACCTACCCATCCCTAGAAGCTCTGTGATCTGCCCCCCACCGCCATTCCCTGATCACCCACAGTATCCTGCCAGGTCTAGCTCTAACACCCTCCCTGACTTCCCAGGCCTTTCTTACGGCTCTCCCCACTGCCCCACGCATCACTGACCCTACCCCCGTAGCTGAAACCAGGAGCCTGGTGTCCTCTGAGGGATGACAATGGGTTGCAGGCAGTATCTCCTGAAAGGCACCCCTCTTCTCAGGCTTTAGTCACGGCCATCGTGGCCTACTGGTGTCTGAGACCAAGGTCAGTGTGGTGGACAAACGTGGGTTGGTGCTGACCTCAGGTTACAGAATTATATCCCTGTGTTTCGACAGCTCTGATCCCCAAATGCCCATGTTTTCAAGAGTCCTTGGTCCTTGGAGGCAAAGGCATAGAGACAAAACTGGGACCGAATAACAAAGCCCCCAGCCTCGGCACCGCCAGGCTCTGGGCCAGGGTTGCCAGGATGCTGGGAGACTCTGCAGTAGGGGGCTTCACGGACAGTGCTTTCCTGCCCCCACCCTGTCTGACTTGGACTCAAGCTGTTCGTCAAGGGGCCAATGGAGATGCGCTGACCCGAGTGGCGGCAGCTCCTGGCAGCACTGCCTCCACCCATGGCAGCCTGCCCAGCCCCTCTTCTGCCAATGACTGCTTCCCCCATAGGGACAGACCCTGGGAAAGGGCTTTTCTGGGCCCAAAGGACACAGTGGCGTGGCCTGGGCCTCACATTATCGCGGTTATCAATGTAGCCATCGGGACCATAAACAACCCAAGCGCAATCCTGCTGACCTCAGGAAGTAGGGGACAGGAAATCCCTCAGAGACTGGCGGGCCCACAGCAGAGCCAGTGCCCGCCTGGCCGGCTAACCCCAGCCAGAGTCCCTGGGCCCTCTCCACCCAGCCCTCCCTTTACTTCCCATTCGCCAGGCTGGCCATGGGGCCAAGGCAGTCAAGGCTGCAGCCCTCAGATCCTCAGTCCTGAAGTGAGTCCTGTCCCAGGCTGGGTCATCCAGCTGCTGACCCCAGGACCCAAGGAGAGTGGAGAAAGGGCCTCTGTGACTCACAACCAGCTACCCCCACTTTCAGGATCAGGGGAACCTCAAATGTCTACTTGTAGGGAGTTACCTGAAAAAGCCCACTGAGCTTGTTTAGGATTGCCTCAGTTTCCCTGATCCACCCTTGTGTCTGGGCCAGGGACCCACTCTGGAGAGAAGGGCTCCATGGACTCCCTTGCAAAAACTCCAGGGTTGTGTGAAACTCTTGCTCACCAGTGGGCTATCTCTGCTCTGATTCAGACAGCCCTCCACTTATCCCGCAGGATGCCCCACCCCTGGGGCGCTGACCACCCCTGCACCTGATCTGGCCACAGGCTGAGCCTTATGTGCCCACCCACACCCCTGGACTCAAGAACCTCCTCAAATCTCAGACCTGCTCCCAGCTGCTCTCCCTCCATTGTCAGACGAGAGGCTTGAACTCTTGGCATGCTCATGTTTAAAAATCCGCAAGCTGCTTCCTCCTCTTTCAGCTTTCAACATCTCCTTTATTTTGAAAAGGGCTCTTATTTGCCCAAACAAATTACCTCTCGCAGGTGGGATAATTAAAACCAGAGAAGTTTCTTGGTCACCTGAGTGCACACAGCTAGTGAGGCAAACAGCTGGACCCCAAGGCCACAGAGGAGGGTAGGGAGAGCTGAGGTGGAGAGGGATGGCGGGAATGCGAAAGTGTTTCATAAACCTGAGGGCTCTTTTGAGGAGAAGCTGTGGTCAACACTGAGGGTCAAGGCTGGGGGAGTGCAGGCAGCAGGGTCCAGGGGCTGTGGTGGTAGGGGCAGGGGCTGTCAGACGGGTCATCCTGCAGCAGGATTTGTAAGAACACTTACACACGGCCCCTACTGGGCCTCCCCTGGCTCTCTGAGGAGGCCACTAAGGAAGCCATGCCCATGTTCCTCTCAACCTGTATTCTCAGATTTTCCCAGGCCTGCCATGGTGTTTACGTTGGGCTGTGTTTATTTTGCAATCTAAGTTCAGGCTGCTGTGCTGATATGAGCAGCACAGAAGGCTGGGAGGTTTTCTTTCTTTTCTTTTCTTTTTTTTTTTTTTGCGGGAAATGAGCAGAATATGGGAGCACTGGATTTCCTGGCATCTAGCGAAGAGCCACCACCCGCACCCATCCTCAACACCTAACCCTGAGCTTCCCCATCTCAGCTGTCCGCTGAACCGTGCACCCAGTGTGGAGTCTGCCCTAGACCCCACTGCTCTGCTGCTCATCCCAGATACAGGCCTCTCTGCACATGAGGCCTACAAGCTAGACGGCAGCTCCACTGGGCTCTCCTAAAAGCTGCCGCAATGCCGCTCATTCTTGCTTGCCAGCCCTATGTCCTGCTGAGTCAAGGCTTTTATCTTCTCTTGCTTGGATTATTTATCTAGTCATCACTGCAGACTCCAGGCCCTCACAGTGTATATTGTTTCTTAACCATTGCTGAAGTCCCTTTGTTGCTGTTTTGTTCAGAACTTCTACATCACTACTTCTGTGTGAGATTCACGCATAATACAGCTTCCCTCTCTTACTCTGTTCTCATCAGGTTTTAGTTATATATTCATGTGAACCTCACACACTAAGATAAGACGTATTCCTTCTTTTAGTACATACTGGGATGTTTTGTGTAAGACTAGAATTTTTTTTTCCGCTCGAATGTTCTGTGGAACTTAGAGGCAAAGCCATCTAGGTCTGCTGTTCTCTTTGTAAGGAGATTCCGAATTACCGATTCAGTGACTTAAGGGTTATTGACTGTTTGGGTTTTCTGTTTCTTCTTATGTCAGTTTTGAAAATGGATATATTGGAGGAATTTGTTCATTTTAGCTTAGCTTTCAAATTTGCTGGCATTTATTACTTTGATGTCTGTAGCATCAGTATTTTGCTCCCCTTTTTATCCCCTATATTGGTTATTTGTGTCGTTACTGTTTTTCCTCAGTGATCAACAAGGCTTCCAGCTAATCTTCAATTTTATTAATATTTCCACCCAACTTTTGGCTGTGTTGATCCTCTGTTGTGGCTTTTATTTTGTTTCATTCGTTTCTCTTTGTTTTCTCCCTTCTATTTATTTGTCCTTAATATATTGCTTTTCTCCAACTTCTCAAGTTGGGTAATTATTAATTTAGAGACTTTCTAGATTTCTAAGGTATTGAAGGCCATAGTATCATAGCTATTTATAACATTTAAGGCTATAAATTTTTCCTTTAAAATCACTCAAACTGCATCCCACATATTTTAATAAATAGCATTTATATTTAATTTTCATTCAGTTACATCATTTTCTAATCTCCACCATGACCTCTTGTCTGCCCCAGGAGTTATTTTGCTGTGTGGTTTTTGTCACTGTTATTACTGTGGTAGAACTTTCTAATAATATTGCTCTGTTGTCAGAGAAAGGGGTCCGTATGATATCAATCCTTTGGAATGTTTTGAAATATGGCTTGTGATAAAATATATGGTCCATTTTTGTTCTGTGCTTGAAAAGAATGTGTATTCTGAAGTCGTCGGGTGTGGGGTTGTGTTTATATCCACTAGAACAAGCTTGTTAATTGTTTTGTTCAAATCTTCTATATCCTCTTCGGAATGTCTTTATCTACTTGATCTATCATTACTGAGAAATCGTAGGGTAAATTTCTGTTTAACTTTCTAAGAAAGTTCTTAACTGTTTTCCAAAGGGATTTTTGTTTTCCCACCAGTGATGTATAAAGGTTCCACTTTCTCCTCCGCCTTGCAATGACATGGTATAGTTAATCTTTTTTTAATTTAGCCCTGTTAGTGAGTATGTAATGGTATCTCATTGTGGTTTTGATTTGCATTTCCCTAATGACTAATGATGTTGAGCAACTTTTCATGTGCTTATTAGCCATTCATAGACTTCTTTGGTGAAATGTTTATTCAACTCTCCTGCCCATTTTCTAATTAAGTAGTCTGTTCTATTATTGAGTTGCAAGAGTTTTTTTAATATATTCTGGATACAAGTCCTTTATCAGATGTATGACTTGCAAATAGTTTCTTCTATTCCATGGCTGTCTTTTCATTTTCTGAATTGTGTCTTTTAAATCACAGAACTTTTTAATTTTAATGAAGTCCAATTTGTCTTTTCTTGTATAGATCATGCTTTTAATGTTCTAAGACCTCATTGCTTAATCCAAGGTCATAAACATTTTCTTCTATTTTTTTCTTCTTCTGGAAATTATAGAGAATTATCTCTTACATTTAGATCTGTATTTATTTTCAGATAATTGGGGGGGTTAAATATTGAAGTAAAGTCTAAGTTTTTGTTTTTGCTTTCGTACTTGTGAATATCCAGTTGCCCAGCACCATTTGTCAAAAAGATTTTTTCTTTCATCAAGTTGTCATGACATCTTTATCAAAAATCAAATGACCAAAACTGCATGGGTTTCCTTGCGGATTCACAATCCTGTCTATTAGTCTATATGCCTAACTTTAAGCCTACTGTCCTAATTATTGTAACTTTACAGTAAGTGTTGAAATCAAGTAGTATAAATTTTCTAATTTTGTTCTTTTTTCAAATTGTTTTTTTTTTTACCACTGTGGGACCTATGAATTTTCATATAAATTTTAGAATCAACTTGTCAATTTTTAACAAAAAAAGAAAAAAGCCTGCCAGGGTTTGATAGGCCTTATATTGATAGATCCATTTCAGAAGGACTGACATGTTAGTAAAATTCAGTCTTGTAACCTAGGAACATAGTATTTTCTTCCATGTATTTGACCTACTTTAATTTCTTTCAGTGGTGTTTTGTGGTTTTCAATGTATAAATTTTGCATTTCTTTTGTTAAATTTGTACCTAAATATGCTTTTATTGATGCATGACATTGTTTGTTTTCTTAATTTTGCTTTTGAGTTGTCCATTACTAGTATATTAAAATACAACTGGCTTTTATATTAACCTTGTAAACTGCAAATTCATTTTTGTTAATTTTAGTAGTTTTTGTTGCTGTTGATTTCTTAGGATTTTCTACATATCGGATCATGTTATATGTGAATAAAGATAGTTTTACTTCTTCCCTTCAGTCTGAATGCCATTGATTTCTTTCCTTCCTTTCCTCCATCCTTTCTTCTTTTTCTCTCTCCTGCCCTCCCTCCTTCTTACTTTCTGTCTCTGTCTCTCCCACATCCCCTGCTTCCCCTAATTCGCAGTAGTTTAAACTTCTAGTACCATACTCCTGGAAGACAGAACACATCTTGTAGGGAAAAGCATCCAGCGGGTTTTCAATGGATGCTTTTTGTCAGACTGAGGATATTTCCTCTTATCCGTAGTTATTAAGAGTGTTTATAACAAATAAATGCTCAGTTTTTTCAAATACTTTTTCAGAATCTATCAAGATGATCACATAGTCTCCCCTTCCCATTTGATTGACATGGTGTAATGTATTAACTGATTTTTGAATCTTAAACCAACTTCACATTTCTGAGATAAATCCCACCTTGTCATGTACATGATCCTTTTTATCTGTTGCTAGATTCACTTTGCTAATATTTTATTAAGAATATTTGTGTCTACATAGATTCAAAAAGGATTTTTGACTGAAGTTTTCTTGTGATTTTTAAACATTCTGACTTTGATATCAGATTCTTAAAGCCTCTTTTTAAAAATCCTAAAACCATATGTTCCAGATGTGTTCTTTGCAAATACTACATGACTACATTTTAATGCTCATGTAATACATTTACACATAATGTCATTTCTATTGTATTTGGGTAGATCCTAGCAGTGTAGTTTGTACTTTCCACTTGTACTAAGTTTTCTAATGTTTCTTTTTATCCTCTTTCATTCCTCTTGTTGGGTCGATCATTTGTCATTCCATTTTTTCTGTGTACTGGTTTTGAAGTTGTATATTCTATTAACATTGTTATAGGAGTTAACCTAGAGCATTTTTCATAGGTATGTACCAGAGTGGCAATTGTCATGATTACCTACATCTCTAATAAAACAGGACTATGGGACATTTTAAGTGTGATCACTCTCCTCCTGACATAATAAGTTTTGTTGTTTTGTTAACTACTAACTGGCAGTGTTCGATACCATCAGTATTTGTTTAACTTTTCTCATCTGTTGCTTGTCACTTTTTTTTTTAAGCTTTGCTATTTATCACTTATTTTTCACCTTAAACTTTACATCTAGCATCACTTTTTTTTTTTTCTGGTGGAAGCATTTATTAGAATTTCATTCAGTAAAGAGCAAAGTCTTTCAGATTTTATTTGCAAATGTTCATTTTATTGTTGTTCTTTAAAAATATTTCTACCAAGGCTGGGCATGGTGCCACGTGCCAATTCCAGCACTCTAGGAAGCCAAAGTGGGAAGATTGCAAGTTCAAGCCTAGCCTGGGCAACTTAGCAACTTAGCAAGACCCCGTCTCAAAATAAAAAGTAAGTAGACACTGAGGATGTGAATCACTGCAAAGGCCCTGGGTCCAATCCTCAGTATCACAAAAAATAAATAAATAAAGCTCACCAGTTATCAAATCTAGGCCCACTGTCAACAAAATTGAATTGTACTTTGGCTTACATTGGTACTGTTGAGAAAAAGACAAAAGATGAATTTTGCTCCTTGGATTTCTCCAGCTTTGTCTTCTATGGTTTTTTTGTTTTTGTTTTTGGCTTTCTTTTTTTTTTTTTTTTCTTTTTGGTTTTCTGAGACAGGGTCTCACTATGTATTTCACGTTGGCCTTGAACTCACTATGTAGCCTAGGCTAGCCTCGAACTCACAGCAATTCTCCTTCCTTAGCCTCCTGAGTGCTGGATTTACAGGCATGGTCCACCATGCCCAGCCATCATGTTCTACATCTCTAATGAGCTGTGTTTTTGTTTACTCTACTTGGGTTACCTTCATCTGTGGTTTGGTGTCTTACATAAATTCTGTTATTTTTGGCCAGAATCTCTTCAAATTTTGCTTCATTATCACTACTTCCTTCTGGAATTTTCATCAGGCATGTGGTAAACCATCTCACTCTGTCTCTCAATCTATTTCCCTGTGCCGTATTCTGGTATTGTCTAATCCATCTTTCAGTTTATGCACTGTTTCTTCACCTGTGTCTAATTGGCTGCTGAACACCTTCAGTGAATTTTAGATTTCAATTGTTTTTATTTATAAAAGTTCTGTTTAGTTTACTTATTATCTGATAGGTCATTTTTATCATGGCTTACCTTTATATAGTCAAACTGTTTAAACATTTAAAGTGTTTTCAGTGTGGCTATTTTATGTTTGGTTTCTCTCAATTCCTGTATCTAATGTCTTTCTGTACTTGTGTGCCCAGTCAGTTTTATAGTATTTCTTTCTGCTGATTCTCACTCATAGTGTTTAATTTTCTTTGCTATTTTAAATGGCAATCTCGTGCATTTTAAAATTTATCCGCGGGAATTGTTGCGGTCTGATGTGAAGCTGTGGCTAGACACATGGGTGAATCTCTAGTCAGAACTTAGTTCTAGGCTCCAAGTTTTCCAGACCACTCTAAGTAGTATGAATTCAAGCTTCCAAGCTGAGCATGAACCAACTTGTGGGCATAGCTTCCCAGGGCAAAATTTGTCCTTTTTCTTTTAGCATTAGTCAGTTTTTCATTGCTGAGACAAAATACCTGACTTACATAATTTAAGGGAGAAAAGATTATTTTGGGCTCAGAGTTTCACAGGTGTCAGTTCGTGGCTGGCTGGTTTTAAGGCAGAAACATCATGGCGGAAGGGTATGGCAGAGGAAAGTGCCTTACTTCGTTGCAAGCAGGAAGCAGAGAGCAGGCGAAGAGCCAAAGAGAAAGCGGCCAAGGACAAACAGACCTTCCCAAGTCACACTCCCAGTAACCTGTTTCCCCCACGGAGGCCCTGCTGGCAGCCCATTCCTCTGTGGGCTCATCAGTGGATTGATCCCTTGGCAAGGTCAGCACACCTATGTCCTAATCGCCTTTCCAAAGTCTTAACTCTGAACGCATGAAATCTCCAGGTAACATTTTTTATTCACCTCAGAACAAGCAGTAAGTCAGTTTGCTTTACAATTTCCTTGGGAGTGGGTTATTTCTTGTTCACTCACACTAAAGGCGGAGCCTCCAGTGGCCCCAGTTTTTGGTAATCTGTGCTATGAGACTTCCTACCTAAGGCAGGCCAGGTTTTGATTCCAGGCTTTCCTCCCTTGCTTGTGAGAGTGTGAAAATCAAAGCTCAAGTTCATCAATGCCCTAGGCCCCTGTCACCTCCATGGCCTCTGCTGTCACTAGGTCCTCACTCTCATGGTCTAACTTCCTGGTCAGCTCATTGGTTCTAGCCACAGATATATATTTTTTTTAATTTTCCAGTAGCCACTTGAGAAAAAAAAAAAAAGAAACCGGTGAAATTAAAATTACAATAATACATTTTATGACCCAATGGATCCAAAGTACTATCATGTCAATTAATTATCAGTATGAAAACTTAGGGGCTGGGGATTTAGCTCAGTGGTGTAAGCGCCTATCTGGCAAGTGCGAGGTCATGAGTTTGATCTCCGGTACCGCCACTAAAAAAGAAAGAAAACTTATTAAAATAGGTGACTTTTTTTTTTCCATTGATCTTCAAAAGCCAGTGGAGTTTTACACTTACAGCATATCTTGATTGGGATGCTAAGTTTTCATGAGAACTGCTTGGTCTGTTTTTAGATTTCATAAAACGTTCGGTTGAAAAAGGAGATTCTTATGCCTAAGTGATTCCAAACATATGTAAAAGATTTCCAATAACTCAATGGAAGATCTGTATTTAAGTTTATTCAAATCAAATCATAACGATTCAGTTCCTCAGTCTCAGTAGCCACAATTTGAGGTCTCCGTAGCCACACAGGGCTGGTGGCTCGGCTGTGGGATGATACAGACATCCTTGTGGGCGAGGAGGTGAGGACGCCCACATCTGGCCCCAGCCAGGCTGGGAAATGTCAGTGGACACCAGCAGGAAGTGAGGCGTGCAGGTGAGGGGCAGCTGGGTAGGAGAAGGCATCTTGTGTGGCCCTGACCCCTTCCCCTCCCCAACAGAGACACATCCTGAATCTCCCAGAATCCCCCTTCTCTGAGATTCCAGAGCCTATGACCATGCCCCTCTGATGTCCCAGAGGGCCACCAGCTTTGAATTCTGGTTCTTTATGACCAGGTCAGTCCCCACCGGGGCCTTGGCTTCCCTTGTGGATGGTGATGGCAGGAGGGTGCATTTGCAAGACGGCTTGTCTAACAGCACCCACCACGGCTGCTGTAGATAGCTAGCTCTCTACCGGCAGGACTGGTTGCATCAGAAAGTCAGGCAGCCTGCAGCACCAACAGCCCTGCCCTAGTCGGCAAGGTCCCCCTTCTCCCCACTTGCCTCTGCTGCACGCCCACCCCCCCAACACTTCTCCCCTTGCTGCTGAGCTGCTCTTGAATGACATAGCCGTAAATAGGCGAAGGCGTGGGGCTCCGGCTGATCAAAGGGCTCCCTTTAGAAGCCCTCATTAGTTTGCTATTCTGGGAACTGGTTATTTTAAGGTTAGTGTATTTTTTCTTTCCTGAGGAGCCGTCTTAGTGCATGGTAGAGTCCCGAGGTGCTGCCCCTTCAGTCAAACCACACAAGCCCTGTTTTGTCTAGGGTTTCACAGATAAACCTATAATGAAAGCGATGTTTGACGCTGTGCCCCACCACCCATTTCTGGGCGGTGGAGGCATGGGGGTGTGTGCCAGGGAGTCCCTGTTCCCAGCTAGAACCCCAGAACCTTGTAACCAGGGAAGAGCCCACTTCTGAAGGAGGCCAGAGCCCTTAGGCTCAGCTTCCCGTGGATCTGAGAAACCAGCACAGCACCCCTCATTTTCCTGGCTGCCCCCAAGTCCCACCTTCAGGCTGCCTCGAGGCTTTAGGAGAGACCTTTTAGAACATGCCCCAGCTTTAGCCTCAGCTCCACAGGGAAGGTACCAGCCACCAGCACCCAGGGGATGGGCGCACACAGAGGTCACACTGTACAGAAGAGGCAGCAGTTGACTGGAGGGTGGAGGGAAGGACCTTCATGTATCTTCATGGTGGGTACAGGACTCCTCTAGTAACCGTGCTTCTAGACAGGACCCATGCACCCTCTGGTCCCGCATCCCAGGGAAAGGGACCAGGGTCAGGGCATGTGTCCAAGGACTTTGGTGGTTGCTAGTTTATAGCCTAGAGTAGCTGGAAGCCAGTTGGTTATGAGGCTTTCACCTGACCTGGGTATCTATCTCCTGGCACTAGCAAGGGGAACAGGCCAGTACCCTAGGAGGGTGGCCCTCACATGCTACTGACCAAGATACCAAAATTGCCATTGCATGAAACCACACTGCCCAGTGCTGAACTGGAGAGGGGTGGGGAACCCAGCTGGCTGCACCCGCCCCAGGTCACCTGGTCTGTGGACAGGTAGGACAGGTGGACAGCCTGCTGGCTGGATTCTGAAGAGCAGGTGATTATCACTTTGCCTGAGGATGAGACAGGATGATGGTCTGCGCAGGTCTGTTTCTTTTCCCCTACAGCAGTGACAGTGACAGGGAACCTTTTAGAGACTGAGGGCCCCCTTAAAAGACCAAGGGTTGGTTTTTGCAACCCAAAACTACTCAAAGCACCAACAAACACTGCAGTGAAGCCTGAAGACTAAGGTTTTAGTTTAGAAAAAACAACTCACACATTAACATCTTTTGTCTTAAAAGAAAAATGCAATAACAGAGCTTCCATTGATACAAACAACTTTTTATTGAAAGGTAAAAGTCTGCATTTGGTGGTGCTTCTGCACAATTAATGTGCTCTTTCCTGTCATTCATGTGCTGATAATTTGTCAAACCTTGACTGGGGCAACTTGGCTTGCATGTGACAGAGCACGTTCTCCGTGCTCGCTGCAGCATGTGTGCCATAGGTTGACCTAGAGTGATTTTGGGTAGAGGTCAGTCTGAGCCACAAAGGTACCTCAGAAGCAAGGTGGCTGCCCTTTCCCATCTTGCCTCCCACCCTGCTTCCTCTGATTGCCTGGTTTGCTTTCCCACCAGAAATGTCCTTGTCCTAACATCCTTCAAGATCATTCCCACTTAGGCCCCTTCCAGTTCTAATGGCCCAACTTTTAACTGCCCTGCCAGAAAGTGACCACCCATGCCATCATGAGAAGTCACATAGCCCCTTCAAGAGGAGTTTGGGAAACACCCCACCCAACCGGGCATTTCTCAGCCACCTTATGGGAAGGACTAGGAACCTTGGGTGTTGTGAGTGTAACAAGGACATTCAACTGGCCAACAGACACCACCTGGCTGGACCTGGGTGACTCAGATGCTGCAGTCATGACTAGGACTGAGGCCTGCTCAGCTAGGGACTTGGTGGCCTTTCCTGTCAACCCCAGCAGCCCTGCATCGGTGCCTGTCACCCTCACTAGGCCGGCTTCCCCTCCTTCAAAGGCCGGGAGGTATCTGGCTCAGTAGCCGTGCATCAGAGGAGGAAGGAGAGAAGTGAATGTCCGCTTAGTACCATTTGGTCTGGCCTGGTCTCCCCCAACTCACCATATCCTTGAGGCCTGGGGTCTGCCACCAGAGGAAGGGACAGCTACTCCAATATGTACTTCCACCTGCTCTCTGAGTATTAAGTCAATCCCTTTTTGCTTCCCCTGTGGGAACAGGTGGGCACTCTACTTACTCAGCAGCCTCATTTTACGGACCCTTGGAACCTCCATCCCTCCCTGAAGTCCTGCCTGGGGAGTCAGAGGCAGGCCTGGCCCAGGTGCACTCAGATTCTCTGTATCAGCTTTCTAAAGGAGGTGTGAGGTCACACACACAGGCAGACACGCACGCACTCACTGGGCCGTAGGCCTCAGGTCCCAAGGGCAGAGTCCTATCTATTAGGAGTTAAGGTCCAGTCGCAGAAAAGCCAAGTCCCAACACAGCCCCTAAGAGGGTCATTTCTTGCAAAAATAGTAGATAAAGAAGATTTGAGGTACAGATGATAAGGGCCGGTCAGCGCGTAGCCACAGGGTTCTGGGCTCCCCTCCCTGCCTGCTGTCTGCAGGAGGCACCCCAGGCTCACTCTTGCACTCCAGGTGTATATGATGTCAGGGAGCCTGACTCAGGTCCCACGTGGCCCTGTGCAAGACCTGGGGAGGTCACATTCCTGACCTTTAGGCTTTCTGCCCTGCCATCAGTTGAAAATGATCCTCGGGCCCTCCAGAGAGATCGCCACCTCTGGCCATCACTCGGTGGGATGGGGCTGGACAGCATCCTGCCCTCTTCCTTCTACCTGCTGGGCTTGCCCGCAATGTCCTTGCCTCGGTGGCACAGGTGTTGGTACCACCTCTGATTCCATGGCGGAGGACAGAGGTCTGTTGGAAGAGGACAGCCCCACCCTTGGTGCCCTCCCCCAGCCCACTCCTTTCTGTGGGAATCCGGGACAGGTCTGTCTTGTAGAAAAATCCACTATGCCAGCCCCAGTCACCCCTCAGGCCCCAAGCCCTGCTCAACATCATCACGGCTCTACCTGGGCTTTATCTAGGCCTGCCCCTTCCACACCCACTGTCCACCTGAGCACACGCAGATACTGACATATGCATGGACCCTGGGACTTCTCAGTCCCCTGCCCATGTCACAACAGGCAAAACCTGGGCCTTCCTCTTGCACTTTTGGAACTGTGGCTAGGCCCAAGCTCTACCCCATACACTCCATGGCCATGAGACTTGAACAGTTCTCTGGAGTTCTCAGTGCTGCAACTGCCTCCTAGTTTGTGGAAGGCACATGCTGGAGTGATTGTGCCCATTATAGTTAGAGGATTCAGACCTTGTTCCAACCAGGCCAGAGGACCATCATGTGCAAAGGCCCTGTGGTGAATTCCAGAGCCCAAAGACCAGAATGCCTCACCACAGAGCTCACAGAGTAGGCACAACGATGGGCCAACCAACTGGCATGGGAGTCTGGTTCTGCCCCTACCTTGCTAGATGGGTCTGGGCACACCTCCCAGACCCGGGCCTCAGTTTCCCTTGAAGATAATTGGCCCTCCTGCCTTTCACATCCTTGACGGCCCCCTAAGAATCATTCTTTCCCTCTACACTCCTCTTTCTTGGAGTATTTCTTTTCCAGTCTGTGTGGGGGACATTCCCCCCAGACTCTCCCAAGTGACTCTATTTATAGGTCTCAAATACTGGCTAGAGAGGAAATTTACATTTTTTTGAAAATTTAGCTCAAGCCCATGTCAACTTCTGTGGGTGCGACCGCTTCTGAGAGGCAGGGTGGGGGAAGCCAGTAACACACAGAGGTACGTGTGTCCCAGCCGCGCAGCATGAAGGCCCCAGCTTCCAGGAGGATACTGCAGAGCTAAAATCGGCACGGCCATCTAGGGGGCCAGCTGGGCACCCTCTGCAGGGCCTGGGCGTGAGGGTGGCACAAATCTTGTCTGTGCAGCTGACCTCAGAAAAACATGTATTTTGGTCAAAATGGGTTCCTTTTTAAACTTGTCACCCTGCGGGTCAGGGCACAGCCTGCCCCCAGCCAGCTCTGCATATTAAGCAGCGGCTTGGTCACCACCAAAAATAGATGTCCCAACCCAGAGCTGTCCCTCCCTCCCCAGGAGGGGACCAGCCTAGACAGGGCAGCCAGTCCCGGCCCTGGCTGTGCAGGCTCCGGAAACCATGGACTGTGAAGGCAGGACGGACAGGGCAGGGCGGAGGGCACAGGGCACTGTGTGCCAGCAGGTTCTGGGGCTGCCCCTGCAGGTCTGCAGAGCCCTACAGAGACAGTGTGGGGGCTCAGGGATATCGGGGGGCCTAAGATCATGCTGGGGGCGGGGTCTTTGGCCTTGAAGTCGGAGCACAGCCCGCCACCATCCCAGCTGGGCAACAGGTGGATGTCAGCAGGTCCCCCCCACGCACACACTACGACGCCACATGCAGCAAGTGGCAGGCCAGAGTCCGCAGGTGTGGGGCTCTGCCCTGCCCCGGACCTGGTGTCCCCAAAATGGCTGACACTGCATCTGCAGCCGGCGGCGCGCGAGCGCACCAAGTTGTGCGCGGAGATCCTGTTTATTTTGCAGAGCGCACAGCTTTCGTTGCCCGGGTTCCGAGTGCTCCAGAGGCAGATGGAAATTTTTGTGGATTAAACACGGGGCTGAGGCGCGCTGGGCTGTTTGGGTTGGCAGTGAGCTGCCTCCCCGCCCCGTTCCTCATCCGCTGCTTCCCGCCCTTTCCCGGCCCATCCATTCATGCCTGGCTCGGGTCCCCTCCTCCACTTCTCTGCCTGCCCACAGCCCTCTCACCCGCCTCACTCCCCGGGCCTTGAGGGGGACAGCTGTGCTGGTCCAGCGCTGGAAAGCTGCAGCCCCTCCCCAGGACTGGGAGAGGCTGCAGGAGACGGAGAAGCTACTCCTCTGGGGTACTCCTCAAGCCTGAGGCCCTCTGACTTCCAGATCTTCCGCTGTGAAACAGCAGCCAGCCTGTGGACCAGGCGAGCAGGGTATGGGGTGTGCATGTGACCCAGCACCCAGAAAAGGCCTTCAGTACAGGCACTTTGACAGTGACTGCTCCTCTCAGGAAGCCAAGAGGCACCAGGCTGGCAGGCGGGCAGGGCCTCATCTCTCCCCTGCTCAGAGAAAATCCTCACCACCCAGGTAGATCTGGGCCTTCAAGAGGAGACTGCAGGGTATCCAGATCTACCAGGAACAATCTGTGGGACCAAGGGACCAAGTCATATGGATGTCCTAGGGAACAGCCTTCTGGGAGGGGGGCACTGCAAGTGCAAAGGTCTTGAGGTGGCATGCTGCCTGGCACATCTGAGCCACAGCAGGAAGGCAGAGTGTCCTGAACAGTGGGCACTGAGGGAGGGCAGATGGGTAAAATCAGGCAGAATGCCCTGGGGGCCATTGAGGAGTTGGAGGCTATGCTTGGAGAGGGGGTCTCGGAGCCAAGAAGAGCTGCGACCTGACTCCCATTTTTAACAGTGTCACCCTGGCACATTGTGGATATGTGGAAGGGGGTGAGCATGATCGTGGGGTCTCCCTGCTCCTGCTTACCACCCCTGGGCCATCCCCTCTGTCCCCTGCTGGCTGGAGCCCCAGGTCAGGCCTCACATATAGAGCCATCAGTATGGGCAGCGAGTTCTCCCCTGCCTGTCAGGGACGCTGTGTTCAACAGGAAGTCACTCAATCAGACCGCCTAAACCAAGCAGGGTTTCTGAGGAGGGTATGAGGGGCTGGCCCTCTAAGTGACCTAAGTCATCTGGCCACTCTTAGCCGGGCACTTGTGGGTGGCAAGGGCCCACAGCTGCAACAGGGGCTCAGTTTAGGGTGCCGTGCCTGACTCACCAGGGTGCACTGAGCAAGCACACAGGGTCTTGGTTCCAGACTCTGACAATCCCATTTGCTAAGAGACGCCTCATCACTAACCAGGTGGAGGTGGGCCACTGGGTCATGGGCGAGTGCTTTTTCCAAGAACCATGAGGGTCCTCAAAAATGAGGTGCATGCCTATATTACCAGCTACTCTGGAGGCTGACGCAGGAGGATCACAAGTTGAACCCCAGCCTGGACAACTTAACAAGACCCTGTCGCAAAATAAAACGAAGGGAGCTGTGGGTGTAGCTCAGTGGCAGAGTGCTTGTTAGGCTACCTGAGGCCTTGGGTTCCATCCCCAGTATGGGAGGCAGGTGGGACGTCTGTGGCCTGGTAGAGGGAGCAGAAATCACAGAGCAGAAAGTACAGAAAGAGAGAAAGGAAGCAACACACAGCATGGGTTCGGTCAGCCAGCCATTCATTCATCTGCTGTCCATTGGCACCAGCTCCACGCCAGGCCTGCCACTGTGAGTGGGACAGGCTGGCCCTGCCCTTGGAACACACAGTGCAGCAGCAGAGAAGGAGATGCCCATAATAACCGGTAATTACACACTTCCTGGCGCGAAGGAGGAGAAAGTACCAGCAGGCAGGGTGTCCCCGGTCAGTGGGGTCAGAATCCTGGAGCCAACTAGAGAGAGCCAGGAGGTGGGCAGGACGGGGAGGAAATATCTTGTGGGTGGCCCGTGCAAAGGTCCCGGGGCACATGGGCTGGTTCCCTCCAAGGCTATGAGAATGTGGGCTGGCCAGTCAGTGGTCCAGGAGCAGGGAAGCCCTGACTTCGGTGGGAGGGTGACGAGAGGGAGAGAGCAGGATCCCCTAGGGCAGTGAGGGGCTGCTGTAGGGTCAGGGATGTTGCAGGCCCTTGGAGCATGGTGGAGACCTGTGAGGGAGACAGGCCAAGTAGGGAAAGGTCAAGACAGAGCCCAGTTTCTGAAGTGAACACCCGGAAGGGGTGCTGTGCTGGGAGGGGAGCACCGTGGGACTGTGAGGGGGGCAGCTGGGTCCCTAAAGGTCAGACAGAAGTGAGTGGGAAGTAGATGGGGTTAGAGAGACAGCAGGAGAATCGGGGTACACGAGGACCAGGTCTCACCAACTCCCAAGAGGGGAGACATGGGTAGCAGCCATAGGGAGGAAGGGTCGGCCCGCCTCAGGCCAGCACATCCCCCCCAGGCGCCCAGGGCCTCATGAGTGCCCAGCAGTGTACCCTGGCTTTAACAGGCTCTGTGGGGCACATCAGGGGGCTTCCCAGGTGGGGTGACCTGGGCCCGGCAGCGTCTGGAGGACAGCGTCAGGTGGGGAGAACGAGGAAGTCACAGGCTCCATGTCGTTGTGCTGGACAGAGGGAGGGACCCCAGGCAAGCACTGGGGTCACCACAGCCCACAAACAGTGGATCCCACACTCTGTCTAATCAGGGCAGGCAACAGAGTACCTTGTCCTCTGGAGACAAGATGGCCCCAGTGGGGGCGAGGGACCCTCACTGGTTCCTAAGGGACTGGAGCAGCTGCTGAGTCAGGCCCCAAACTGACCTCTCAGGAAGTTCCCTTTCCCACGCTGGTGAGCACCCCAAGGTCAGCCATGAGACTCGCTGTTACATCCCGTGTCCTGGCCAACACCATCACCCGGCCACTAGTGAGAGTGCTGGGATGAGTCACTTTACCACTCCCTGCCTCCGTGTGCCCGTCCCCCTCCCGGCCTCTCTGGTCTGGGGTGGATTAAGTAGGCATGCTGCCTGTGGATACAAGGGCCTTCACCCTGGGCTGAAGCACAGTGGGGGTTCACACAGCAGGTCCAGCCGCTTCTGGGCCTACAGCGGAGCAGTGAGGGGCACTGCTGCTTTCTGGGGAGGTCAGGATAGGATCTTGGGGGACTAGCTTATCTGTCCTACTCATTATTCCCCTTTCTTTCTCTCTCTCTCTCTCCCCCCCTTTTGGTACCGGGGATTGAACTCATGACCTTGCACTTGTCAGACTATCCCCCTTTTCTAAATTTAGAGCTCTGCACCCAAAATACCCTGGCCACCATAACCCAGTGGTCCTCAAGTGTGGCACACAGTAACTGAGCAAGAGAGAAAGGAACAAGACTCTGCGGCAACTGGGTGGACACCGGCCCCCTGCCCCCTGCCCAGCTGGAGCAGAGCCCTGACCTAACCCCTACCCCATACTCCTGGGGATCATGGGATTTGACCAGGGTCCCAGAAATCCTAGCTTCAGGCTTTCATTTGTCACGGTGACACCCAGCACTCCCAGCCCCAGAACTCACCAACTCTTCCCTGCTGTGTCTGAGAGGAATCTTTCTCTGCTCCATAAGAGTAGAAAAACCATCTTTTCCCACTGACTCTGGCCTCTCTACAGGTCCATCTCCTGAGCTCACCAGGAACAGGAATAGGCTCTTCCCGAGGAAGAGGGCCAGGGTCAGCAGGTGTGATTGCCCACCTGTGACAGGTGCGGGGATGAGGATCGCCCCAGGTGAGGTTAGTGTGAGGCAAGCACAGTCTGTCACCCAGCTCCAGCCTCAGGTCACAGGAGGGCTCTTTGTGTTTTACCAATCATGACGCTGATAGTAGTTCTTGTATGGCACTTTCTCGATACCGCCTCACCTCTGTCAACTTCATGCTTCGGCTCGCAGTGACCTGACCACAGAACCAGCACCATGAAATGGTTGGTTTAGGGCTCAAGCGGTGCTTTCCTAGCATGCATTAAAACACAGGCTGAAGTGCTAAAACACAGGGGCTCCTGGGGCCCCACCTGATAGCATTCCGTCACCTGTCAGAGACACCGCTGCTTGGGCTCCTGCCTGTGTGATGCTGCCCGAGGTGCCATAGCCCTGCAACAGATTCTCAGCCAGGCAGGCTGCAGACCGTGTCAGGCCTCAGCACTCCTCAGACACTCAGCAGCATGGAACTGAGGCCTGGCTGTGACCCCAAACTGTGATAGTGACATGGCGGGAACTCCCCTTACGTTCCCGTAGGGCCTTCCCAGTTTCTGTCCGGCTTCAGACTCTGTACCCCAGCTAGGGCGAGACCAGGCAAGGCCTCCAGCCCCCAGCTGGCCTCTAGACAAGGCTGTCTGGCTCACTAACATGTGTGTCCCCTAAATAGCCTATGTCTAGGTTTTTCCCTGCCAGGCACTCAGGATCCAAGAGCAGAACCCCAAGATAATGGGCCCGTGGAAGTGAGGAAGTGGGGGCCAGAAGGCCCTGTGGTGCCCCTGGAAGCCAAGACTGTGGCCGTCTTCCCCTTCTGGGTTTCCTGAGGCCTGTCCTCACCCCCGCACAAGCTCCCCTTGCTGAGCTATCCCGGCCTGCACCACCTGACAGATGTGTCGGTGACAAAACGATGAGGCCGGGAAACGTTGGCCCCTCGGTGCCAATAAAGGCAGCCTTTATCCCGCTGTAAATGGTTTCTGTGTCGAGTAAGACGGTGCCTATCCCAGGCCTAACCCCCCAAGGGCCAGAGAGGCGAAATCGGATCCGTGGAGAGAGATTTTACAGCACAGGGGTTGGTGGCAAGTGGTGGCAGAACGTCCCCACGGGGCCACAATGGGGCATTGTTCGCAGCCTCACCTGGGCCGTCTCCAGCATCCCAGCAGGGATTTATGAGGGCTCAGCCGCAGCCCTGAGCAGCCACTGCAGGCACTCGGGAGGGGCACACAGGGTGTAGGAGGGCGGGGAGGAAGAGGACAGCATTGGGGGCCTGGGACACTGGCCCCAGCCCCCTGCCTTCCCAGCGACAGCCAGCCAGGGACAGGCCAAAACGTGTCTGCGGACCACAGCAGGTCACAGCATTCATGAGCGCTCTCTTCTGCCATCGGCGCTGTACGCAGGAGGGTTGGGGGACAAGAGGTTGGGCACTGCAGGCCACCTTCGCTGGGCCCCACGCATCACCAAAGTCCAGGCCAGACACCCTCTGGCTTTCCTGACTCCCAAGTCCTTCCCAATGCCAGTGCACACAGACAAAGACTTCCTGGGCCTGCACCCTCAAAATCTGGAGACCAGGGGTCCTGCCCATGAGATCCCACCAGCCTCGTCTGCTTTGCAAGCTTTGCGCCCCCTCTACGGGAGACACACCTGGCCTTCCGCCTATGCAGTCAGCCCAGCTCCCCTTCTTCCACAGCCTTATATCCTCCCCAGGTCCCCATCTCTCCTCTGCTCTGGCCACCTCGGTGCCCACAGGACCCTTTCATACATGTGGGCCTGGGCCTGTGCTGAGCCCACCTCCTAGGGCCCTTCCTCACCCTACCACATACCTAGGTGTCCCAGCCTGAGAAGCCAGCAGATCTTCCCAGGCATAGGGGTCCCTCTCCCCTCTGGGGATCTGGGGGCCCCCTTCTTGTCCGCACTGCATGAGCTACTCAGGGTCATGGACAGCCCACGTATGTGGTGGGCAGACACAGCCTTGCTGGGACGCTCTCTGCAGATGTCCATGGAACAGCCCTGGATGACATTGGAGCTGAGTTCAGGTTCCACCACCAATGCACTCAGAATGGCGTCTTTCCGTCCTCAGTGTTTCCACAGGTAGCTGGGGCAGGCAGGCACAGGGTGAGCCAACTCGAGATCCCCTCCATCTGTGCCCCACTTTTTCCCTGTCCCTATCACCTCTTCACAGCTCAGAGTCGGCGGGTTACAGAGGTTACCTGTGGGGCACTGGCCTGCCCTGACCCCAAAACTCACCCACTCTGAGCCTTCTGAGTTATGCCCACAAAAGCCTTTCTTGGGGTGCTCGGCCACACAGGTCCCTTCACCAGGTCACCTTAAAAACAGCCAGGGAGGCTTATATGGCAGCTTCTTTAGACTAATTCATCAGTAATGGCAAAATTAAGCCGAGTTCTGAAGAAGAAAAAAAAAATGTCCATTCTATTTCCTCATTAACATAATTGCAAACAGAACAAATCTCTCTTGATTTCATGTAAACAACAGCTTGAAATGGTTTATAATCCTTGCAGGTATCAAATTAAGTTCCTACTTATGGTCTGGAAATTAATTACCCTTGCAGTGAGACAAATGTGACAACTGTGTATTTTTGACAGGAAAATGAAGCAGCTATTGGGGAAAATGTAACTTAATCGTCGCACAGAAAATTGTTTATAAATTGATCGTGTTGTTTGAACTCTTGCCTCTGTGGCGCGGGGCTGGGTTGATTTTCGCGTGCAGCGGTTGCTTAACTTGGGACAGAGGAGGGGACCAAAGCAGCCAGGAACAGGGCAGGAAAAAGGACAGTGAAAGAGAGGGCCCCTGTGCAAGAGCGGCAGGAATACAGATGATCAGGCAACGCTTGCCTGACAAATGAAACCTGGATAGACACCCGGGTAGAGACAGAAAGTAGCTCTGGTGACTAAAGAGAGGGGTCCAGACAGAGGGGAGAGCAGAGCAAAGGCCCTGGGGCAGGTGTGAGTCTGGAGCAAAAAAGAAATCAGCGTGTCAGCATCAGAGTGAGCTGGGGGCAGTGTAAGAGAAGAGCCCTCAGGCAGGCAGGGGTCCACCATGGAGCCAGTGGTTCCCCAATCCTGGGTAGCTTGCCTGTGGTGTGTGGTGTGTTTTTACAGGTGTGTGTGTGTGTGTGTGTGTGCTGTATCTGAAACTACTGCAGTGCATACTCCAATGACCTTGCATGTCAGTACTTAGGGTGCTGAGTTTGAGCTGTTTTGGGCTGTGCCATGATCCCCCATGGTGGCAAATACCCTCTCACAGAGTCTTCCCAAGAGCAGAAGTTCTGAGTCAGAGTTAGGAACATATTGGAGACTTTGTCATCCACGGGGTAGAATTGAGCCCCGTCACTGGAGGTGGCCGGGCAGAGGCCAGGGACCCTCAGCAGGCTGCCGGCAGAGGGCTGTGGTATGGAGAGTATGTCTCCCGTGCCCACACTCTGAGTTTTAAGGGTCCCACACCTGATTATCAATTCTGTGGCCACCAGGTTAAACCTACTTTGAGGATGGAGAGCCAGGGTTCAGATAGGCCAGGATGGGCAAAATTGTGGTACCAACTAAACAATCCCAGAGTCTCCAGGCTCCCAGCCTAAGTGGCACAATCCACCTGGCCATACTCAGGAGCTTTGCTGTGTGAAACCTGGGGCTCTCTGCTGGCTCCTCGGCTGCCTTCCCCAACTTGGCCACCCATCTATTTCGAGTTCCCCTGGAGCTCCCTTCCCTTTGGGGAAGAAGCTCAGGTAGGAAAAAACACATGACAAGGCCATATCCTTGCCCAGTATCCCCAGGATCTATGGGCATTACCACTCTCAGCAGAGGCCAGTGTCCTGGGGGACACTTTACAGGACACCTGGGACTTGGTTAGGGGGACTGGAATATATCAGTCTGTGACATGTGGGGACCGCCTGGTGCCAGAAGATGGGTCTCACTACTCCTTCCTCTACCTCCCAACCTCCTGCAGGTCTGGAAGTCATTCCATCACTAACCATCTATGGGATCTTGGGTAGCTCCTAGGTACCTCCTGTGAGCCTCTCTTCTCCCATCTGTGAAATAGGGTGATGAAAAACCCTATTTCCCCACCTGGAGAGGAGCATCCAGCAAGATGCTGCTTCTGTGGTAGGACATACTACCGAGGGCAGAGTCCTCTGCTGTTACTTCTACACAGGAGATTCAGCTGACAGTAAAGCTGCCCTTGACCAGGGACCCAAGAGACCAGCTGAGCTAGGATGCTCAGCCTGAGCCACATGGACCCTTCCAGGCTTCAGAGTCTGCTGGAAGGCGGGCAGTACGAGGTTGGACCCAGCTCCTGGCTCTGGCTGTCTCCTGCACATCCCTACTAAGCAGAGCTGGGAAACTTGTCACTATCAACATCACCCCAAAGAGTTTGTTATGGAAGCCAGATCCTGAGCCTAAAAGGTACCGTCCTTGGGCACAAACAGTTGTCTTATGAAACCTCCTGAGATGTGCTGGTTAGACCTTCTAGATACATGCCAACCCTCTGAGGACCAAGTACTCTCTTGTTAAATTCTTCTCCTTTGGACTAGTAGCTCTGGCAGCCCAGAGCCCTGAGAATCCCTGACACATGGGCCAAACTCCAAGGCTGCAGTGTCTTTGGCATGGATTGGGCAGGCCAGACTACCTGTGCATAAATTACCTGGCCAGGCCAGGAAGGTTGACTGGACATTCCCCTGAGTCCCCTGTACCCCTTCTCCCAGTGCCTGCACCTGTCACCGGGTCAACCTGGAAAGGGAGATAGTTGGGAGAGCAAGCGTCAAGCACAGGGCTGGAGACTTAGCTCAGTGGCTGAAGTGCTTGCCTGGTAAGCACAAGGTCATGAGTTCAATCCCTGGTACCAAAAACAAAAAAGAGTCAAGCACAGCCTGTGCAGAGGGCCACACAGACCACTGACTGCCTGTGCACGTGGCATCCTGGCAGAGCTAATGGCTCTGGAACCAGTCGCTGCCCCCACTGGGCACACCCAGAGCCCAACTTTAGCTTTGCTGGAGGAGTCTAGAACCCTCCAAAGTCCCCGGTCCTATGATTCTCTCTAGCCTAGGCACAAATACTGCAGTATCGTGGAATTGGAGAGCACTTCCTGAGGAGCCAAATCAATTGGCCAAATACCATGCAGGCTCTCTCGGCTGAGGCAGACCTGGCCTGGAAGTCTTGGAGGTGGGTTGGGGGAGAGGAGCTGAGTGTGTGGGGTTCTGCAAAGATCTCATTGTCCTTAGAAGAGATTTCTCTGGGCCACCCCATGCTCTATTTTCTGGAGAATACTCCTGTGTCCCCAAGAACTTGGGGGTGTCCCTGTTATGTGTCTGGAGTAGAAGCAATCACCCAGCCTCACCCCTGCAGGCCCTGGCAGACCAGGGGGGATGGGCCCCAGAGAAGCCTGCTGCAATGTGGGGACACAAGCCTGGGCCTGTGCCTTCTACAGGGCCTCTTCTGGCCCCCTTCCTGCCACCTGCCCCAGCCTGCCCTCTCCGCCTGCCCCCTGAGTGCCCAGGGCTGCTGCCTGCCCAGACTTGCCCGGAACTCCTAGACCTGCCTCCCTCTTGTCCTCTCCCTGGCTCCCTGCTCCCCTTCCTGTCTCTTTGCTCTCCCCTTACCCCAGCTCAACCTGCTACCCCCTAGCTGCTGCCCCTATGGACCGCAGGGTCTGCTCTCACACACATGAAGTGCTCTAACCACCAGCTGGAGTGCTGGAATCATCTGCCCCACCACCTGGCCCAACCTACTCAACTGGGGCAAAGCCCTTGGCCGTACATAGCCACAGCCCAGAAGGCAAGCAGCTCCTAGGGAGTCAAAGCCCTATCTCCAGGAGGGGCAGGTCTGCCCTCACACTGATGGAGCCTGGAGCTTTCTGTAGCCTACATCATTCAGTTCTCTAGGTGACCAGTGAAAAGACACATCAGGAAGCAACCATGCTCTGCAGGGACAAGAATGATCACAACTCATGTGAGCCGAGTGCCACTCTCTATCAGCCCAGCAAGTGCCCCCTTGTATGTCAACAAGACAGATCATTCCCAGTGTCATTTTACAGAAGGGAAACTGAGGCATGATCATATTTATACCTGTGGAATTCTGGCAGTGGGATGCCACCTTAACTTTTTCCTGAGTATCATGGTACCTGATGTGCGATGCTATCTATCCATGTCAGATGGGTTATGTCGTGGTCTAGATAGAGCCAGGCGGCCCCAGGAACAAATCCCAGCTATGTAACTGTGGCTTCTCACACACGAGATGGGACCAATAATAGTGTCCATTTTATGGAAGCACTGTGTATCCTATGGCTCCAGAGGCTTAACACAGGGTGATAGCTTTCTGTTGGCCTTGGTCACCTGGATTTGAGGAGTCACTCGAGTATAACAGTGATGGATCCTTCTGTGCTACAGGGAAGGCCCCTTGCTATTACTTGTCTCCCCCAGATACAATCTAGATACTCGTCTTTCTATGCTCCTCTGTGAGCCCTGTTCATCCTATGGCTCTGCTCTCAGAGGGTCAGACTGAGTGGGACTTTGAGATTAGGCTGAGAGCTGGAAGCAAGGGCTTTTGTCTCTGAAAGAGACGGGTGAGTTCACAGGCTCCTAGGGACCCCTCCTCAAGCCCTCCCCCAGCCCCAGCTCTATGGGGGCAGGGAGGTAAAGGCTGCTCCTTAAAGGGAAGGCTGCCCCAGACAACACGCCAGGGAAAAAACTACCACCTCAATGGTAAGAGACCATTTTTAGCACATAAAGATCCAGATCTATGAGAAAAGTATCAGCTCAGCAGTAGAAAAGCAGGCAAATTAGCTCACAAAGACTGTGAAAAAATATCTCGTTCCATCCATCCTCTAACACAAGATTGGCAAACTTACCCTATGGGCCTAATTCAGCCCAACACTTGTTTTTAGAAATAAAGTGTTATTAGAACAGAACCCCAGCCACTCATACATATATCCTTTCTAGCTGTCCTCATATACAGTGGCAAAGTTAGGCCTAGATTGTCCCCAACTTACAGTGACTCAGCTTTATAAAGGTGGGGAAATAATGGGCATTCAGTAGAAACACTACTTCAGATTTTAAAATTTGGTCTTGCAGCTAGGGATTTTGCTCAGTGGTGTAAGTGCCTGCCTGGTAGGCGCAAGGTTGTGAGTTTGATCTCTGGTACCAAAAAAAGAAAAAGAAAAAGAAAAACTTTGAAATTTGGTCTTGCTGGACTAGTGCTGCACAATTCTCCTTTAAGATGCCAGGCAGCCCCAACCCTGAGGGTGAGTGGCCAAAGCACTGTAGCGTGCTGCGTTCCGTAGGCTGGGTGTATCTGTATATATTCCATTTGTGTTTCCAGCATATGAGAAGTGGATCAGGACTGAGCCCCGCTGGAAGCAGAGGAGCATCTGTGGTTGGATAGAGATCACGTAACCTGCAAAGCCTGAAATATTTACTCTCTGGCTCTTCCAGAAAAAAATAAAATTTTGCAGACTTGGTCTAAGAATTTCGATGAAAAGAAGCCAGACTATGGGTGTATGAGCATTTCACTGTGCTGGCAAAGCAGGAGCGAGATGGGACAGTGAGCCTGTTCACCATTCCCAGAAGTGATCTAACAAAATGTGTCGAGGGCAACAAAGATCATCTTTCCCCTGACCCTGTGATCCCTCTTCTAGGACTCTGTCCTGAGAGAACAAAGAAGAACTAAGGCAGAGCTGCACACACACAAGTTAGTCACAGCCTCATTTATACCAGGGAGAAGTTGGAAACAGCCCGGAAGTTCAGATACAAGGCAGTTAGTTCTTGTCATGCACATCAGGGACAGTTACACAGTGCTCAGACATCCTTCAGTGACATTGGGAGGTGCCCAGTGGCCAGGTCACAAGGAGATAGCACTGTCCCTGGCTGGGTTGCACAAAGCATTATTTTGTAGAAAGCACAGCAAGACCTGCGTGCTGGTTGTCTCCGGAGGGTGGATTTAGACATGTGTCTCTGGAGTAGACTTTTCTGAGTTTCCAGCATCTCTTTTATAGTTGGAAAAGAATAGACAATGAATGATGGAGAGAGGAGGGAGGGAGGGAAGGAGGGGGATGCTTTGTATGTTCCTGCTGTGGGGCTCTGACCCTTCTGGCCTCATCTCCACTCGAGCCAGTCTCTGCCCCCTCCAAGCTACCAGCGCCATAGCAAGCGTCACACATAGAGACAGCCCTGTGGGGAAAAGTGATGATCCCCTGTGTGAGTGACCCATACTGGGCAGGTGATCTGGAGCCCACCTGTCCCTAACTCTGTTGGGCCATGTCACTATATACCAAGTGACCTTCCTCCTCTGTCCCCTGGGCTACCAGGCCACTCAGAGCCATCAGAATCACTGGGCTTTCTCTGTGGGGACTGTGGCCCCTGCCTAGGGTATGCACAAGCCTTGGATCAGTTGATACCACCCCAAGCTAAAGGTCCATGACCTGCTCAGCCGTGATTCACATCTCCTCGCAACTCGAAATACCCCGAGCAATCCTGATTCTCCAAGGCTGCACTGTTCCACGTCTGTGCCCATGAGTACTTCCAAACTCGGGTAGCCTTTTGGGGGTTTGCCCCATCGTGCCACATCCAACCCACCCTCCAACTCCCTTCTGTGCCCAGTATTGGGGTCCAGGCCCAGCCGGTGTTCCAGTCACCATTGAGAAGTCTCCCCTCCTCCAACCTCAGAGGGCTGGGGCCATGACCCGTGGGACATGGTGAGGGGGTGGCAGAGCCAAGCAGAGTCCCAGACTCTACAGGACCTGTGCTACTGCCCCAATGGCCCTGCTGTCGCCGCGCAAGGGAGGGTGATGGGAGTCTGGGCTCCTCCAGAAGGCGCCGAGGCTTCCTTGTCACAAAATGAAGTAAATGGGACAATTGTGGGGGGAGCAGTTTTTAAATGGCCGCTTTAGCCCATTTGGAAGTCTGCTAATTATTCTCTTGAGGAAAGAAATGCAGGTTCATTATTATAATGAGCTTTGGGCAAAATATTTCATCGAGTTTGACAAGCTGCAGCGACTCCTTAAGAAAGTGGCCTCAGCTCTGAAAGGCCTCTCACCCTACTTAGAGCTAATTGGCCTGGGGTCTTCCGCCCCTGCGCTGCTTGTGTGCTATTTTAATTCACTTATGAAAAGCCCCCACTTTGATGTCAGGGACCAGATAAGGACGGGAGGGGACAAGCAGCTAACAAGAGAGTCTGTGCCGCCGCCCACAGTCGGTCAGCCGTGAGGGGCCTCCTTGGCCATCCTGCTCCGGGCCTGGGGCCAAGGCAATGTCATGAAGTAACTGTACAAACAGTCCTGCCTGAAAAAATATGCTTTTGTTTCACTAATAAATCTCTCCTTGGAACCCTCCCCACAGGCCGGGGCTCTCCTGGCCTGCGTACTGGGCTTCCTGCACAGTGCCGTGCACAGAGCCATCCCAGCGACCCCTGCAGTGGGCACAGACCAGTCAAGCCAGTGCCTCTTTGCCCACCCCTCCCCAGCCTCCTCCACCCACTGAGGCTGCCTTCCTCTCCTGTGCCCTCCTCCCCAACTTCCTCCAATTCAGTGGCCTCTTCCAACTCTCTCTCCCCCTTTTCCCTCCATCCCAATCTCCCCATGGCCAACCCAGCCCAGCCCACCTCACCTCCTGGACCCTGGAACCCATGCATATGGGCCCTCCCCCTCAGGGAGTACCTAGCCCAGGGGCAGACAAGTCTCATCACTGTGGCCTTCTGCACAGCTGCCTCTGCTTTCCTTGCTGGACCCTCTGCTGTCCTGTGGCCTGGAGCATAAGTGGCAGCTCAGCCTGGCCCTGCCTAGGGCCTGCCCACAGTTACCAGGGCTTGCTGTGTGGAGAAGGGACCGAGCATGCCCCGAGGGGTGGGGTCCACACAGCTGTCAGCCCAGAGTCAGCAGCCCAGGTCCAAGTACAGAGCAGAGAGCTGGGTGGGTTGTGGGCACCTCAGGCATGGGCAGCCTTGGGGCTTGGCATCTCTCCCTGCCTCTCCTACCCTCATGCTGCCCCTGCCCTAATCTCAGGGGTGTCCTTTCACTTTGACCTTTCACCTGGCCACAACCCACCGCTTCCTCCTGGACCTGCTTCTGCCTCCCAGCTCTTGCCTCTGCCCAAGGCCACCTGGCTCCTGTCTTGAGGCCCCACCTACCCCCATCCACCTGCCCTTGGCAGCCCCTTAGCAGAGGTGTACACAGGGTTACAGCAGAGAGGGCCAAGTTCAGGCAATTCACACCATCCCTCTGGGCCTTGGTTTCCATGTCCCTGAGAAGGAGACAGGACACTCCCTCTGGGCGCATGGCCAGCACTACCTGGAGCCCTCCCTACTGAGCCCTGGCCCAGCGCCCGGCACGTGGCAAGGGGAAGCGCCTGCTTCCGCCCCCTCTCGTGGGTACTGCTGGGGGCACTGCCAGGGGCTCAGCTGCCAAGTGCCACACCAATACTTGAGGCCGTCTGCTCAGGGCATTGAAGATGAACATGTCCAGGCTGCCCCGACATCTGCCCCTCTAGGGCAGACACTCAATTCTGCAGTGTCCCAGATGGCGACAGTGCTGAGCGCCACAGGCACAAGACAGGGTTCCTTGCATAGGGGACTGCCCTGGGTCAGAAATACACCACATAATTACAGACTGGGATAATTACCATGCAGGACAGAGCAGGGCGCCAAGCCGGGGAGGAGTGGGGGTGGTCGGGAAAGACCTCAGAGGGAGGGGCTTCTGAAAATAGCACACAACGTTGCTATTAATAGGTTTTGGTGTAGAGCTGAGCAGAGAAAAAAGCAAAAGGAGGATCATGCTTTCTCCATAGATGACCATCATTGCAATATTTTTTAAAAGATAGATAGGTAGATAGATAGATAATCTTTGTTCTCTTTTAATTTCTAGAAAATTCTAACAGTACAAAAAGGTCTAAAATGAAAAGTGAAAGTCTCCATGACCCCCTCCTTTTCCTAAGTGTATCCCTTGTCATCCTAGAAAAACTCATATTCAGCATGAGGGGAGCAGCATTCCAGGTATTTAGAAAGAATAGATGGATAGAGGGGCAAAAGAAGCCGAGTGTGGTGGCACATGTCTGTAATCCCAGCACTTGGGAGGCTGAAGCAGGAGGATGGTGATGAGTTCAAGGACCGTCTAGGCTACACAGTGTAGTTCATGGCTAGTCTTAACTATAAAACAAGACCTGTCTCAAAGAAAAGAAATGATAGAGGGGCAAATGAATGGATGGACAGATAGATGTGTAGAATACTAAAGGATTGAATGACAGATGGTTGGACAGGGAGGATATATGGAGGGTGTGTGAACAGAGACAGATAGACTAATGGATAGATGGATGTGTGAATGGATGGATGGATGAATGGGGAGACAGAGTGTTAGATCTGTGGACAGATGAAAGGATGGGTGAGTGAGCTGATGAATGAATGAATGCATGCATGAACACACAATGGGTAGATGGAGAGATGGGTAAACAAATGGGCAAACGATTAGATGGAGAGATAGATGTATAGATGGATGGATATTACAAGTAGGATATCATAGATAACTGACTATTACATCATTCATTTTTCCTAGCAAAAAAATAAAAATAAAAAATGAGTTATAAATTTTTGAATTCAGATAAACTTTACCCAAAGAGAAACATGTTTCTAACTGTCACTTTCAGGCTAGGGGAAAATTAAATGTGGGAAGTGAGAGTCATATGAGGTTTGTGGTCTCAGTCCTCTGGGATACCAAACGACATTGTGGCCTGCCGCTGTGTTCTTCCTGTGATTGCTGCAATGGCAGCATCAGTGGAGGTTTGTGGCATTTGCATGCAGTTCTGAGGTCCTTCTTCCCACCCCTAGTCCCTCTTGGTCCTGTACAAAGGTGGAGACAGAACCATCACGGTCTGCTTACTGTCTCAGCTCTTCATTTTGATTGGACAGGTCTCTTCCTCAAGTAACTGCTTTGAGGAGGTTCTGTGATCCTTGCCTGTTTCCCTGCTGTCCCTTCCCCCTTACATCATCTGCCGTTAGCATCTCCTCCAAGTGCCCAGTTTTCCAAACTGATGCGCTATCTCCACAATCGCCTTTGTCCTGGCCATGTGCCCCCAGCCTTCCTTCTCCAGCTCTACTCTGGTTCCTGCTGTCCGGAGACTTCTTCCTAGCTTTATTCTGAAGGTTACCTTTGTGACTATCCTAATGTTGTAGTCAGGGGTTACATGGAGAACAACTACATACAGGACACAGGGTTTGTAATACTGTTTTATAATGATCACCCAAAGTTAAACGCAAGACAGTGCAGGAAAATCTGTCCACAACACTAAGACCCAGGATAGCCGAGGGCCTGGATCCCACAGCAATATCATGCAAGAGTCCCACTAGAGACCCAAATGCATGCCAATGCCTCCCACAGTACCAACTGGGAATCTAAGAGCCCCCAATAAGGGCTCACGCCAGTTTATTTACAGTTCTGTGCTGGGAAGGCCACAGGTCAGTGGTGGAACTAGAAAGTCTATGCCAGCAGGGTGAAGGAGCTGTGCAGTGGGTTGAGGGTTCTACATAGGAGCCGAGAAGTCACGCTCAAAAGAAGAAGCGGGGCTGCCCTGAAGAGCACCACAGCCATCCCCAACGGCGACGAGGTCCCGCGCTCCTCCGACGATGGAGAACAGTTGGGCACAGGTCAGGAAGCCCAGCGTGACCAGCTTCTCCAGCACACAGCCTCCCCTCTGGAGCCAGGAAGCGATGCACAATATGAGGAGCGGAGCTCCCGCAACGTGAACACAGCCACTCTCACCGATGAGGTCCCGAGCTCCTCCGACGATAATGGCCGAGTCCATATTGGCGAAGCCAGCATGACAAGCTCCTCCAAGAGAACCAACAGCAACTCTTGGAAGAACCCACAACGCCTCCTTCTTCTTCTCCACGTCCCTATTTATGCTGGCAACTTTCTTCAGGTGGAGGATCTTTACTCAACACCAGCTGAATTAATTCAACTGGTGCTAGGTTGACCACCAGTTTGTAATCCATAACACCTAAGTTGGGACTTTTTTGTTCCCCAGATCTCACGCCTCTTTCTTAATTTGTCTGTTTCCTCAGTTTTCTGGAGAGAACTTTTTAACAAGAAATGTGACGAAGATCCATGTTCTGAGTCCTAGAAATGTCTATGCTGTACTAGTATGCCCTCCTGACAGTTTCTCTGGGTATAGAACTTCTGGTTAGAAAAGATTTTCCTTCAGCACTCAGAGAAGACCTCATCCCTTGATTTTATCACACCCTGATTTTGCTACCAAGGAGTCTGATGCCTAGTTTATTCTCATACCTTTGTACACAGCCTTTCTTTTCTGTTTTTCCTAGAAGTTTTTTGTGTCTGTGCTTTTGCCTTAGGGATTCGAATTTCCTGGCAAAGTTTCTCTGCGGTTGACTTTGATCATTAATTGTGCTGTGCTCTTTGGTGACTTAAGAACTTGAGCTCTGGAAAACTTACTTTTTAATTTGTTGTTTGTTTGCTTGTTTGTTTTTCAGAAAAGGTCTTATTTGTAGTCCAGACTGGCCTTGAACTCACAATCCTTCTGCATAGACCTCCTGAGTGCTGGGATTACAGGTGGATGCTGCTATATTTGGCTTATTATTTCTGATCATTGCCTTCATGCCATCATCTCTATAGTCTCTTTCTAGAATTCCCAAAAGTCAGCTCAAAGAAATTGTGACAGAAACTTCCATATCTCTTAACCTTTCTATCTTGTTTTTTAGGCTTACAGCCTTGACATTATCTCCCCTATGGAATTTTCTTAACAATCTTGTTTTTAACATACCACGGCATGTTCTACTCTGCCCTTATTTGATGGGTATAGCAGGCCCTGGAATCTTTCTGAAGACTTCAGATATGTCTGGTATCTCAGGATCTGCTTAACTCCCTGACCTCTGTCCATTTGGCCTGCCGCACCCATATGCCCTGCATTTTCAAGTGTTTACTGGGAATGGTAACAGGGACAGGCTTGCTGGAGTTCAGGATATTGACAGTGGCAGTGGATGTCAAGTGTTAGAATGAGGGACCCCGAGATCACAGTGCTGAGGCTACCACTTCTGAGAGCTTGGCAAGACGCACAGGGCTAGTGGTTTGGAGTCCCACTAGGTGGGACACGTGGTACAGCTTCCTGGTCACGTGTAGAAGGGTGCTTCGCTTCTTAGCCTGGCATTTGAGGTGGCAGCTGGCATGACCTCACCTCTTCTCTAGGGGCAGGTTCTCAATAGCTCCAGGACACCATGCTCCTAGGCTGTACATGATGCTAGTGCCAGGCCCTCATCTAAAGCTTGTAACAATGCTGTATGGCCTCCAGGTCATGTGGAACCTCTATCAGGAGGCCGAGGGTCTACAGTCAAGCCTTGGGTTCCGTGCAGCTTCCCTACCTCCCTGTCTGTGTGACAGCTAGTTTCCTCTGAGCTCCATAACCTATGGCTTTATCAAAGGACAGAAATATCTGAGTCTGTCTCCGTATCGTCAGACACAGATCTCTGGCTGCACAGGGCTCCATGAAATCTGCAGGTACCCCCCTGAGTATGCCTGGCTATGGAAGCCAGGCTGCCACTTCCACAAGACCTGCAGAGGAGGGTCAGGAAGTACTGCCTGTGCTGCCAGCACCCCCATGACATCCCAGCCTTGCCTCGGGTGCCACCACCAAGGATGAAAGGACACACAGCTGAACCAGGCAGGCCCTCTGCTGAGCACCAGGTATCCAGGGGACTACCAAGTGGTTGTCCCATTTCCAGGCTGCCCCAGGGATATACATTCAGGCCCGTCCCTGACAATGAGCACCAGGAGGATTGGGAGACCTCTGACTGGGGGTCAGTGTGGTGCATGGTACCGTAGACCCAGCACTAGGCAAG